>JAIUZE010070398.1:0-137492 GCA_022085475.1 Heliosperma pusillum
GTGGTATATAGACTCGAGTTACAGAAGTCGACTATTGACTGTACTAAGAACTTATGCCTGTTTCTAGACGGATTGGTCTTTCATGTTTGTATGATTCTATGAATCTTAGAAGGTGAGATGCAAGCCGGCTAAGGTTGAGAGAGTTTGGATTACCGATTGTTAACTGATTCACATGATTACGTGTTGATTAGGGTTTGAGTGTATCATGGCCATGTTAACGGTAACCTCTGAGCTAGCATACCAGCTTCCCTACCTCGTGTTGTAGTTTATTATCAGTTTCACATGATAGCTTTCACATGCTAGGTTATATGTTAGTTATCTGTTTCATAACATGAAAAGCATATCATATATGTTAAAGTTTTGTATTTCCCATATACATTGCTTTTATGTTATTCATGTTTTATTAAACTTGACATTTCGTGGCTGGGAGAACTCGGAGTTACTCCCCACTGACTGTGGCTTCCGTGTTTATATTTAATGCGGTTGGCAGGTTTGTGATGCATAAATTGGGTACATTGACGAGCTAGCGAGCGAAGTATTTACCTTGGACCTATATTCGGTTCTTAGATTGGATATTATTATACACTCTTTTATTTCCGTATTTATACGGGAGATATGTCTCCCGTCTTGTATATTTCTTTTGTACAATATTATTTCCGTTTTGTAATGAACCTTTTTATTTATGACACCTTCGTTATGTATTCTCATATTTTATTTAGTTAAATTATATTTTTTTCTTTCCGCAAATTTGAGGGTGTTACAGTTTAAGTCTTTCTTTTGGGTATATTTCCGACATAGATCATGTATTAGTTGTAATCAATTGTAATATTTATTTTATAGTTCTATTGTATTGTATGATTCTTTGGATAATTTAATTGTCTTCTCATACGCAATCAATCTTAAATCCCAATTTGACACAATTGATTACTAAATTACATGCTCAAGCGACATACTCTAAGTTCACATGTTAGGATTAAATTGTGGTTGTTTCATTGCATGCATATAATCGAGTACATATCGAGCACAGAAGACTTTCCCTAATCATTAGTAGAGGCCGCTATCAAGGCGGGCGGGATTAGGTGTTCGATCAAAAGAGCTTCCTAATACGTACCCTCACCCTTTACTCCAGATCTTTGTGAACATCCGTGTTCATTGGCATCCCATGAGTCATTCTAGACATAGAATGCTAAGGGTAACGAGTTCTTAGTGTTCATTTCATTCCTTTGTGTCTTGACATGGCATAAAGTATCCGAGCGGTTCCAACTTCCCATAAAAGTTGGCATCCACGAGAGTCATTCTATACATACAATGCTAAGAGTGACGAGTTCTTTGTGTTCATGTCATTCCTTTGTGTCTTGACATGGCATTAAGTATTCGAACGGTTCCAACTTTCCACAAAAGTTGGTGGCGACTCCACCAATGCGTGTTTTCACGCTTGTCTCTAGTTTCTCCATCCGTGGTATCCCGGGTATCACAGTTTGGAAAGGATCGCGAATGCGTGTATTATAGTTTGGCGACTCCGTTGGGGATTAGACACTTACGTGTTACCCAGGGTGAAACTTGAACGAGGTTAGGGAATAGTATGTATGAATTAGTTGTCGGTTCTCATCATTCGACCTTCCTAGGTCGCTTTATTCAGCCTTGGTAGGCCCAACGTTACCCAAACCTTTCGACCAATCGTTTTGTCTGGACGACCCACATTCTTATCAGGGCCTAAGGATGGATATCGATTGATGTCAACCATACCACGGTGTGTACTCATGCTAGCACCAAGAGCTTTCACTACACGAGGAAATGGACTGGGAACCGACCTTACTCATGCTTCGCACGGGCCCCTCCACCGACGTTGGGTTTGATTGCTTGGTATGGGGACCAACCCTTTTAAGCCAAATCCCTTTTAAATGCACTCTACCCGTTTAAATGTGTATAACCCTTACATGATCACCATTTTGTAAATAAACCATGACAAAATTTTCAAAATCAAAATCCTATTTAAAACTGTAAAACATTTTCAAAGGTGGCCCAAAGTAGCACGGAATGAGTCAAAACTCTGTCCAAGTATCTAGTCAAAATCAGTTCTCCACTTCGAGTCAACACTCATAAACCACACTATGGTTGTCTAGGACAAGCATTTTAAAAACTAGTCACTTTCAATACACACTGAGCATAGTGGCACACTCCCATTTCAGAAGTCGAGTCTTTCTCTACTTCGATTCGTCTCTCATTTCCAAATTAGTCATTTTCAAAATTCATTTAGACACAGTGGCACACTCCTACTTCACAAGTCGAGTCTTTTCGAGTAAATGTGCTAGAATGGTCGATCGTAATCTGATTCGTCGTCGGTTTCTTGCTTAGTTTTTAAGATACCTGGAACCAGTCAAGCAAGTGTTCATCAACCTGAGCAAAATGGTAATGATCTAGTCCTAGCTGCGCTCATCCGTCTCCAAGCAAGTCAAGACCAAGCTTATGCTCACCTCAATGCCATTGAAGGCTGAATTGTTGCCATAGAAGCTAGGCTTCCTCCAGAAGACATTCCTGATGCTAGCGTGGGACAACCTGAAGTCAATCCCCACCAGTTCATACTGGGGAGGAAAAACGACTCCAATACCTGGAGGAGCACCTGATGTACCTTAAGGGGGATGATATTTATAGGGAGAACAGTCGCAAATATGGAACTGTGAATGCCCCGCAGCCAACTAATTTCAATATGACTGACATCCCAAAGTTCAAGGGGCATGAGAACCCTTTGAACCACATCCGGGCTTTCAAGGATTACATGTCTATCAAAGGCATCAAACCAGAGATGTTCCTAAGGATCTTTCATTTGTCTCTCGACACCATTCCTAAGCAGTGGTTCTACTCCCTCGATCACAAGAAGATTGCAACTTGGGACAATGGTGCAATTGAATTCACCAAACAATACGCAGATAATGCTGAGATTCAAGTCAACATGCGTACTCTAGAGGCTCTTACCAAAAATGAGAAAGGAGGTTTCACCGACTTCCTAAGTAGGTGGAGGAAGACTAGCACACAACTTGTTCAACGCCCAAATGAAGCTACTTTTGTGGAAACATTCGTGAACAACTTGAGAGCTTTTTATGCAAACCACCTGAGATACCAGAACATAAAGTCACTCAAAGATTTAATTGTGCTAGGAACGAGAATTGAGGACAACATCTGAAAGGGGCCGTTTATATTCACTATTTTAGGATTTAATAATAAATGGGACGATCCTAGTCCTCTTTGAGTTACAAATGAGCACATGAACTTTTTGTTAGTCACTTGTTCTATTTTTTACCCTAAACTAGTGAAATAGATTTGAAATACTTTAGGTCGTATCTCTTTAGTGTAGATCACTCGACCTCTTAGAATAAGCCTTAACGTGGGCGTGCATTTACCATCTTGTCCATATCTTGTGGTGTGAAAATTCCTTGATTGCCGTGTCTCTAGGTAACCTTTAAGTTTGGAGACCCCATCCTTCTACCCGATTCGTCAAATCCTATATGCCTACCAGAAATTGCATCCTATGCCAAATATTTTGATGCCCTCACATGAGGACCAAAATAATTTTTTAGTGCAATCGTGCCTAAACTTTCACAAACTCTCACAAATTTGAACAAAAACAAATCCCAACAACCCTAAATCAAAAGTCTCAAATATCCAAAAATTCACGAGACAAAGACAAACAAAAGTCGAACAAATCCAAACACACAAAAAAACAGCCCAACAACAACTTCCATACAAAAACAGTCCAACAACGACTTCCACACCAAAAACGGTCCAACAACGACTTCCATACAAATATCAGTCCAACAACGACTTCAAGCCAAAATCAATCCAACGACGACTTTAAACTCCAAAAACAGCCAGACAAAAGTCTCGAGCATTTTCAAAAATGCACAAGACGAAAAGAAAATAGCTCCAAAAAAAAATCTCTTCAGTGGTCATCTTTTCACAAATTTCAGACGAATCGACTCACAGTTACTTTGTCTCCATGTCTTTCGGAACGATCCTATCATTCATCTAGGTGTGTGAGAGAGATAACACAGATCTCTAGTGTCTTCTAGCTCCATAGAACCTCGCACTCCATCCCGTCTTTTATCACCCTCGTTTAGCATCTAATAATTCCACAAATACATTAGGCTTATCCGGTCACAAAAGTATTTTGTTTCTATAGTGTTAGTCTTGCGTAATTCGCAGAGCTAGTTACTGTAAAAAGGGAAGAACTCGTCCAAATTATCAAGGAGAAACAAAGTAACGCGCCTCACGTAGCCCACGTGCTGCTCGTGCGAGACGAAATAAAATAGGCCCCTAGCCAATTAAGACTAAACATCACTATGCACTTGTATGTTGACATTTGGATATCCCTATGTCATCTAAATCCTCAGCTTCTCACCTTAGCGAGCATGAGCATGTGCCAAGACAACTTAGACAATGAAATCAACCTTGGATTTCCTAATCCTCTTCGGGTTCGAGACACAAATCGACATCGCGGCAAAATGAGCACACGTATTCAGGGCACTCGTTTCACTACTCGTGCTTTCCACATTTTCGACACCTATACATTTCTTCTTTTACAAAACCGCGTTTTTCAAATCTTTCGTATTGCGTCAGTTTAGGCCACCAACGTGCAAACTTGTAAATTGTGTGATTTCTATGTGATGTGATGTTCGGCAGCTTGAGGGCAAAACCGTCGTCTACCAAATCTATTTTGTTTTCAGACTAACCTGCAGGGATAGAAAACACTCAGCAGCGGAAACACTAAGTGTAACAGCCCAAATTATTAAATATTGATAAGTGAATATTTGTATGATTTTAACCCCCAGTTTAGCACGGTTTTGTATGTCATTTGTGCTTTGTTAAGCCATTTTATGAGCTAATATCGTCTTCTAGGCGAATTCCTGTGTTCTAACTTGTTTTGTAGGGAAAGTGACGTTTCTACGCCCTTTTTCTATATTCCCGAGATTTTCCTAGAACCCGACGATTCGAAGAAGAATGCTTGACCATGTGTAAGGCATTTCAAGAAGGTTCACTAACTTAACAGAGAGAAGAAGCAGATACGGTTTCGTAGTTGTCGGAAGACCAATCAATTAGACGGGAGAATTCATCGCTTTACATCATACCCTATCAACAAACCCGATTGTATAAGTCAAGGGGGATGTTGGAAGTCAAGTCAAGCAAAGGAAGGTGAAGCATTAGTCAAGAGCTTCCAGAAGACGACTTACCCGATCGGGTAAGTGTGTACCCGATCGGGGATGTGTGATGTTCTGAGTATTGCGGCTCCTTCTTCCTAAATTTGCCCTATGTATTTAATGCCCGACCTCTTCTCCACGAAACCCTAATACTATAAATAGATGCTCTAGCCTCACAACACAATACACTCTCATACAATCTATCTCTTACATAATCTAATCTTATATTTCTCTTTAGTTTTAGTCTTTCTAGTTTAGATTATCTTCTACTTTTGTCTTTTGTTCCTAGTTTATTTCTGTCCATTTCTTATCAAAACATTAGCTCAGTTCAATAAGGATTTCAATCTTTGTATCTACTAGTTGGGTTCAAGAGTTGTAATTCAAAATACGGTATTTCTATGCGAGGGATTTCTATTATTGTTATCGCTTTCATCATTGATCGTCACCTAGGTATTCCTAATTTATCCTTTGCTTATTGTTCTTTATTGCTTTCCATTTGATTGTCATTTTCTATTTCATTAGATTCATTTTCATGTTGTTATAATCATAGTTTCATTTCTTAGATTGTCGTATAGCGTCATTATTATCGCCACATAGAGAGTCTAAATTATTGTCAAAATCAACTAAATATGCCTATCTTAACTTTCATTGTTAATATCATCTTAGTCATAAACATAATCATGAGTGAGTAGTCACCTTTCTAGGGTGTAGGGTAGCCATGTTAGATTGATTAAAAGATGATAATTGGATAAAATAAATTGTGCTTTTAAAACATTGTGTCTATGCATGTTTGGACTTTAACGATAGTTGACGATTCTTGATCACAATCATTGACTAGTATGGAATTCTTTTCCAAGGTAGATATACAGGAATTGAATAGACAAAGCGTGACGTAGGGGATTAAGACCTAGTAAATCGCACTAAAAGCCTGCTAGACCATCTGATCTATGATTGTAATGAACACACCATTCTTACGAACGCTCAATGAATTATTTGCATATCCTAAATCCAATTTCATCAATATGTCAATCTACATGCGTGAACCTATTTTCCTAGATGCTTCTCATTATTTTTAATTTATCATTTGCTTTATCGTTTTCATTTCAATTTGTTTTTACTTTGTTTTTATGCCATTCGTTAGTTGAAACATCACAAAATCCAAAACCCAGAAAATCATTAGATAAAACTTAATTGTGAGACGATTCACAATCCATAGGAAACACTATCTCCCTGAGGATCGACCCCTACTTCCCTAATTACATTAATTTGTTATTAGCCTAGTCTGGGTAATTTATCTTTGTATCGGGCTTGCGACAGGCACGATCAAATATAAGAAATACGTTAATAAATTAATCCATCGGAGTATAAATATGAACAAGGGTCAAGGTGGCGGAAACACCTGACCAATCCGAATCGATACTCAAATCCAAAACTAAACTAAACTATTACATTATTAATATTCATAAACTAGATTAACTTCCTAAACAATTTATTTGTCTTGCCACGAGTTTTTCCATCCCAAGCATCCAGACAAGCAGCAATCATTCCAACCTAAGAATGGGGAGTCGACAATCAGTCATGAGTAACTAGATGCTCTCCCAGTCATGTTTACAACAGGCTAAATTAATAACAGTTTATAACAACAGACAGTAATCATAAATGACATGTGAATCAATCTATACAATATGACGTACATTCGAACTTACAAAGACGGAACCAAAACCTATATGAATTCAATCTTGCAGACATGGACCATATGCAACCACTAGACCATGAATACATTTAAGAGACAAAGTAGCACACGATCCATAGCAACACAAGGCATAATGCTAGCAACAAAGCATAGCGAATAGAGCGAACGCCCGTTAAAGCGTATAACCACTGCCTCTAACTTGTTAGAGCGTATAATCACTGCCTCTAGCTGAAAGAGCTTATAACCACTCCCTCCATCGGTGTGGAGTGTATAACCACTGCCTATATGTCTAAGAGCTGGTCAGACTCTCGATGCATTAGCGGTACATTGAACGACACTCGCGGACTAGAGCGTATAACCACTGCCTTTGACCAATCCCGACCATAGACCAAATAAACCCCCTAAGGGTAGCCTTTGTTCATTCTGAATAGCATATAACTGATACTACCGTCATCTATTCAACCAGCAACAAACAAATGCACAGTATAACTGACTGTAGAAATCAATTGAATGAGTAAGAGTAATCATTATAATATGCAAATATAGTGTTATAGTCCAACTGACCATAACACTACACATAAACAAGTACAATGATCAAAGGTTATAGTACTTTGATCTATAACATTGGACCTCAAAGGCATGTTATAGTTCAAGCTACCATAACACAAGACACAGAAGCATATAACAACTCAATGTTATAGTATCTCCTACTATAACCTTCACTCAACCCTAGTAAAGTCATAGTAACCCCAAATATAACCTTGGATAAGCTTGCCAGGTTATAGCATCATCAACCATAGCCTTCGTTTAACTCCAGCAGAGTTTTAGTACATCCAGCTATAACATTAGGAAGCGTGTTAGGTTATAGTATCATCAACTATAACCTTCTCTTAACTTCAGTAAAGTTATAGTACCTTCAGCTATAACCTTCACTCAAATTTAGTGAAGTTATAGTCCCTCAAGTTATAACCTTAGTTATATATGCGAGGTTATAGTATCATCAACTACAACTCTCTTCCGTCACAGGTTAGTCCTCTATAACACCATCAACGAGGGGACGACTCCACGGTACAAACCACCATGTCACCACAATGAGTCTTGTTATAGTACACCGCACCATAACGTCACTTTCAAAGTTATAGCTCGAATAGGTATAACAAGGGTAGCTTACACGCGAAGTTATAGTCTAACATACTATAACCTTAGCGCTGCAAACTAAAAACCCTAATACTTCAAAACAAGTAAACCCTTGCCTCTCTCACAAGGAGGACGCCGAAACCCTAGGCCACGGCAACCCTGTGGCTGCGCCACCACCAACAACGCCAGGGTTCGTGATTTGAACCCTAGTTCGCGCACCAAATGAATAATTGAAAAATAGAATAACAACATAAACATTAAATGCAATTAAACATATGAATCATAAGAATAAATAACCACACAAACAATTAATCATACAATCAATCATTATATCGTGTTAATAATTCACTTTCTACAAACACAATTAAAGGAAAACACCTAGTTTCCTTTATTACGCAATAAAGACCGCAAAATAATCTTCATCTTCATAAAAACGCCATTAATAAAGTCCTACACGAATCCTCCTCCAAAACACCCAAAGAAAGACATCTTCTTCTTATTCTACTTATTTACCCATTAAATATGGAAACCCTAAAGGTAGGTCTGAACTCCATACAATTGAGTCCCTTAAAAATATTATGAATAGAATATATTATAGAGGTAAGAGCCAAGATTGTAAATATATAATTTATATTTGCTTTGGATGAAAAAAGTTGCATAACAATGAAGTAAAAGAGAGAAAATGAAAATAAAAGAAGGGAGAGATGCTGCGATAAAAACGTACGTACAAAACAAATAGAATGGTCAACCTACTTGCTAGGTTAGGTTTTCTATTTATAAGAGAGTTTAAGTGGGTTTTTGACCCATCAGCTCACAATATAGATAATCCAATTACAAATCAGATTGAGTATAATGAAAACGCTCAACGAAATTATATAGGAGAAGTAGCTATTAGATTTAAATTGTCAATTGTGCGCGGACATTTTTACTCATCCAAATTAGGTAAAAAGGGAAAATAACAAAATAGAGACCATAAAAATTAAATACGAAATAGATAATTAAACTTGAGAAACAATTAATTTAATAAATAAATTTCCAAATAAAATTATTATAAAATACGGAGTGTTACAGTAAGGCCATCAAATACAACCAAAAGAGGCATGTACATTAAACTGGGGGCTCTCGCCCAAGACAGAGTCAAAATCCAAAATCTGAGGGCTCTCGCCCAAAATAAAAACTCAGAAACTGGGGGCCCTCGCCCAACCAAAGGCAAAGCCAAAGACAAAGACAAAGCCAAAGCCCAAGCCCAAGCCAAAGCAAAAGCCAAAGCCAAAGCCAAAGCCAAAGCCAAAGGCAAATCCCGAAAACAAATCCAAATTCACAATCCAAAACAAAGTCCAAAATCCAAAACAAGGGGCTCTCGCGCGAGACAAAATCCAAAATGTTCAAAAACAAGCCAAAATATCCAAAATCTACAAACAAAACAAGACGGCTAATCCTCATCCCCAGTGAGCCCAGCTAAAATCTCGAGGGCAGCAATCTCTCGGCATCACGGGCCTTCATCTACCTCAACAAACGAGCTATCCCCTCTCGAGTCTCTGTTGCCTCCCCCCGAGACTCTACCAGCTCACGCTCCAAGGCTCTTTGCAAAATAAATGCCTCACTTCAGTCAACCATTTCATTTCGAAAACACAAAAATGCAACAATAATTGAAAAGAAAACGATAGGTTCCTACCTGTCAGTCCCGGCCACCTGCGTGTGCCTCAACGGCTGTAGCCCGCAATCGGTTGGCCACCTTCCACAGCGCGACATGCCGAGACTGGGCCACTTACATTCAAATAAAAATAAAGGTTTAAACAAATGCGTTCCTATGCAAGAAAGACTATCATGGATTGGAATCTCACCCTCCTCACGAGGTGCTCCCACTCCCCCAAGCCAGCATCGGTCATCGTCGCGGTGAACTCACGGAACTCTGAAATCGTCGTGGAGCCAGCCACATCCGTGTACTCAAGCACCTTGGGGTTCGCTGGGGGTTCGACGCCCGCCACCTCAGTCTCTTGCAAAAGATCAAATAGCTTCATCAACAAACAACTTATCAACTCTCAAAATTCAATACAACAAAAGCAAGCAATGCTCACTACGATCGGCCAGTACGCCAATCTCCGACGAACGAACCCTGGGTAATCCTCGCCCGGAAGAAGGAGGGCATCTCCACTCTCGCCAAGCAAATCTGAGCCCTCTGCACGGCTGTACAAGGAGGAGGAGACACCATCTCTTCACAAATCCTCACTCTCGTCGGAGTCCTACCAGCAAAGTCGTCTCTAACGTAAGAGCTCGGCACCAACCCAGGTAGCCCTGCCTGCAGGTTCCAACCTATCACCTGTCTTGCCTCCTTCGAGTTGACCCTCATGGCCACCCACGGCCACTCCAATCTCTCCTCTCCACCCGACAAACCAGAAAGCTTGCCGTAATCCTCCAAGGTGACTCCGACCTCCCCAAAAGGCATATGGAAGGTTGAAGTAGTATCCCACTAATGATCCAAGAAGGTCCGAATCAGGCAAAGGTTAGCCCGAATCTTCATCGCCCTTATCGACCTCCACGCTCGGACCAACTCTCCAAAGGCTCATCCCCCAACGATGGCCTTCTCATCCTCGGTCAACTTCTCGTACGCCTCCATCATGGCCTTCTCATCATGGTCAACTTCTCCCGGCTTCCTGCAATTTGAATCAAGAAAGTCATTTAGCATTTTATATTTCAAAAGAAGTGGCAATCGGATATGGAAAATGACAAGAAAACACAAAGGCTTACCATGCTCTGTGTCGTCCTGTAAGACAGGTGGCTCTCCGCTGCTCAAACAAAATGTCTACCATCCCATTTCTTAGCCCACTCAGGTGCACCCGTCAGATGGTGTCCACCTCGACCTGTGTTAATCCTCCTCGGAACCTCGTCATTAGCCGTTCTGGTCTCTTGCACCACCTCGGCTGTTATATCTTCTCCCACACAGGATGAAGAAGGCTCAAGATCTATGTCTACAGGACTTCTCCCTGACGTAGAAAGAATGTCACATGCACCATGTTCAACAGTTTCAAAATATCAACATTTTAAACGTGTCAAACAGTTCAAGCAAATCCTCAGCGGTCAAACAATGACAAGCACATTTTAAAAGCGTTTCAAGTCATTTTAAAGATATTTTCTGGTCATCTTTGACCGTTCTTTCGAAAACCCAACTACACATGTAGGATATGGGTCAACTCAGTTCTAAATTCAAAGCCAAATTTTAGGTTTGAGTCAAAAATTCCATAGCATTTCGCAATAATAACGGTTATAGCCTAGAAAAGCGTCCTACAGAAGTGGTCGCAAACGAAAAATCTAATGCTACAACAAGTTTACCCACTACACAAGGGTTCCTGAACACCAAGTTTCATCCAAAATGAGATACCCTAAAGGGGTTTTCGAAGCGATTTTCGAGTCAGTGAGTATCCGTCTCATTTATTCAAAATTCGACGAAAACGAAAAAACAAATACATGGCTATGTTTCTAACAAGGCCAATTGTTCATTCGTAATGTCAATTTCTATTATACAAATCAAGTGGAGCGGCAAGAACCCATAATTGTCGAGCTATTTGGGTGAAGGGAATGCAATTTCAAAATCAAAATCAATCAAATATAAACGATTAAAGCGAGATTGGAATGCATACCTGGGTTTGTTTGGCTTATGGAGTAGTTTGATCAAGATTTCCATAAATTTGGTGGGCTTTTGAGAGAATTGTTCGAGTTTTTATGATTTTTGAATGAATGAGTTACATCCGTTTGCTCGCGTCTTATCAGACGGGGAAAAACTCGGGAAGAAACGCAGCAATAGTTGCGCCTCTTCCAAAGGTCACAGCGCTTGCTGCGCCCTTTCCCCAACAACGTTTTGCCTAAATTTGAAAAGTTTGTGACAAGTTCGTTACTTGTGGGCCCTTATGCGCCTCTTCTCCGACTTATAATTTTCATGTTATGGTTCTTTTTCAAGACCCGTGCCTCGACCGGTTTCAGAACCGTCACTTCATCTCAGCAGAGACGCGTTTTTTCAGATATAAATTCCGTGGGCCCATTTTTTATCGTCAAGATATTTGTTCAATACAACCGAGCAGATTCTCGGAATAATTCAATTCGGACAAAATCTTACATATATCATGTTTTAACATGTGTTTCCCCAACGAGAGTGTGCTTGAAGAAAGAGACAGGCCGATTCTCGCATATAATATTATTCCCAGCGGCCGGCGAGCCTCATTACGAATCTTATCCCCAGTGGCTGGCGAGTCTCGTTACGCGCCATATTCAGAAGGCTAGCGAGGCTCATGACGCAACCTCAAGTCCAAATAAGAAGATGCTCAGGTATGACTCCTTCTTATGGCTGGCGAGCTTTCGTACGTAGTCTAATGGACTTTAAATGAACCTCCCCGACATTCGAAATTTTTTTGCCTTGGTTCAGACCCCATGAACCGCCTCGCGTCGCCATAGTCGTCCGGTTGTCATCTTTGATTGACCTGATGCTATACTTTGACTTTTGCCTTGTCCAAGCCTCAGTCAAAGTGGGGGCTCTGTATATACCTCGAATCTCAATCTTCCACCAACCACTCAGTGATGATTGGCCGCATGTTTAGTATGCGAAACAATTTATGACAATTCGTAAGTTTTCGTCAAGTGATAGCTCAAACAGTTGTGTCTACCCCTTGGTCGTCATCTACGTGCCAATATGGTCGTTTTGACAGTCATTAGAGTTTATTTGAAGTCTGGGTCAAAGACCGCTTCATTTTCTATAAACCGTCTTTTAAAACCGTGTCTGAACGCTCGAGAATATTCCGGATATTTTAATGTTTCAAAACTTATATTTTTTTCGTGAAATATATTCATATTTTATTTAGAAAGCATTTGAAATCTACCGCAACTCCATAATAGAAACGCTGAAATCTTTCTTTCAACATAGGAGACTGCCTGGGAAATGACGCAGCAGGAGCTTTGCCTCTTCCAAGAGTCGCACTGCTTGCGGTACCTCTTCCCTGACTCGTTTTGCCTGTTTTCGGGATATTTTCTAGATTTCTTTCCGTATTCGAGTTATTCCAAAACTCTTCGGATTTCTCCCTTTATAAGAAGAGGTTCGTGCTCACTTTGAAGTCACGCGAGTGTTCCGCCCTTCTTTTCTCTCTCTTTGCATTCTAGACCTTGCTCTAACTATTTCGACAACTACGTGCTTGATCAATCGAACACGTAAGCTCAGATCCTTCTGGGTTCCTGTCATGTTATTACATTGACCTACCAATTTGACCAACTTAACAATAATCAATCTCAATTAATCAATCGATCCTCTTACGAGGGCACTTTCTTTACATTCGAGTCGAGCTGTCGCTAAATCGTAACTTTAGTTCATATCTCATTTCGTCAACATGTAAGTCCGAGGGTGTTTAAATCCATATTTTGTATTGTATTTTATTTATTTCATCTAATGTAAGATTCATATCGGATTTATGCTCAAACCTTTTCAAAACCTTCATTACTTTTTATTATTTCTTATAAATCGTCCTTCATCATAATTTCATATTTAGATAGGT
The DNA here is from genome assembly GCA_022085475.1 of Heliosperma pusillum. Taxonomy (NCBI): domain Eukaryota; kingdom Viridiplantae; phylum Streptophyta; class Magnoliopsida; order Caryophyllales; family Caryophyllaceae; genus Heliosperma; species Heliosperma pusillum. The sequence goes on from JAIUZE010070398.1 coordinate 13,557, forward strand.
TGTCTTGACTTGGATCCCTAATAATCAATATAAGTGGGTTTTTGTCATCTATCAAATTGTGTCATTAGAGGGTAGATTTCTTTATATAAAATCTCTAGATTCGTCTTTGATAGAATTAGTGTAATTTAATTTATTAAATCACTTAAATTCGAGTTATAGATCATTAATAAATCGTAAATACACAAACAAAATACTAACTGATTGCGATTCTAGCTTCACAGCCAGAACCTAACTCAAGAACTGACGCACATAGTGTTGCGCCTCTTCCAGAGGACGCACCTTCTGCTGCGCCTGTTCCGGGATGATTTTTGTCTCTGATCTTCTTGATTCTCTTCAACATAGCTTAATTGCATAATTAATCAACTATTAACTCCTAATATCACCGTTAATTTGTCTTTATATAATTTTATTATTTTCTTTCTTTTCTTTAAATCTTCTTTTGTGGTATATTTCCCACATAGATCCCGTATTCGTTGTAATCAGTTGTACTATTTATTTTATAGTTCTATTGTATTGTATGACTCTTTGGATGATTTAATTGTTTTCTCATATGCAATCAATCTTAAATCCCAATTGGACACAATTGATTGCTAAATTACATGCTCAACCGACATAGTCTAAGTTCACATGTTAGGATTAAATTGTGGATGTTGCATTGCATGCATATAACCGACTACATATCAAGTACATAAGAGTTGCCCTAATCATTAGTAGAGGCCGCTATCGAGGCGGGCAAGATTAGGTGTTCGATCAAAAGAGCTTCCTAATACGTACCCTCACCCCTTACTCCAGATCTCTGTGATCATCCGTGTTCATTGGCATCCACGAGAGTCATTCTAGACATAGAATGCTAAAGGTCACGAGTTCTTAGTGTTCATGTCATTCATTTGTGTCTTGACATGGTATAAAGTATTCGAACGGTTCCAACTTCCCACAAACGTTGGTGGCGACTCCACAAATGCGTGTTTTCAAGCTTGTCCCTGTTTCTCCATTTGTGGTATCCCGTGTATCACAGTTTAAAAAGGATTGTGAATCCGTGTATCACAAAATGTGGTACAAATAACATACTAAGTGCTACACCATCTTTTTCTATAAAATAAATATTATCGAAACTTACTTACACTATTATACTGATATTTGAATAATAAAAATCATTTTAAAAGTCGTTTAGTTAATTTTCACATATTTAAACTCTAGTTATATCATATTATCAATACTATGGTAATAAATAATGTAAAATTTATACTCCTATGAAAGTTTTTTTTGCTACGAATCCAAATATGCATTATACTTTTTTGTTATATTGATAATGAAATACTTTTCTAACGTAAATAATAGTTGTAATATTAAAAATATTCATGGTATCTTTTTCGTATATTACATAGTATTTTTTTCGTAATCTTGCAAGATATAATAATGTACTTTTCGGAACTAAAAAAGAGTATATGGACGCTCTTATATCGCTAGAAAAAAAACTTCTTATATATATATATATATATATATATATATATATATATATATATATATATATATATATATATAGTTATAGTTATAGAATTAGGATCAAGTGAGTCCACTCTATCTTTTTGAGTCCATGACTCCTAATCTCGACTGTCAAATCAAGGAGATCTAATGGTTGTGGTTAGGCGCGCTATAGTAAGGGTATTTTCGTCATTTGACAACTTGATATATATACTCTCATATGAAGTCACCCATTTAGTTTTTTCATTCCCTTTGTCTCTCTACTCTCTCTTTTCTTTTCCTGCGTTCTTTTTTCCTCATTCATGACCTAATTTTTTCCCATCAATTATTCTCTTCTCAAGCAAGTGATACAATTTGATTTTCTTCATCACTTCTAGCAATTGCAAAGCCAGGTATTATATATTCACTCTTCTTAATATCAGAAATTCTAATTTCATCATTGTTTTTTAAATTATACTAATTCAGATTTTTGTTTTAATCGATGTATTATTATCATCTCTTTTCATTTTAATTGATGTATTTTTATCATCTCTTTATGTATGCTTTGATCCTTATTATGATTATTTTCGTTTTATATTCTTTTCGCCTTCTATGATTCCTAAATTTTTTTAAATGATGATATTTGAATGTTTATCTTTTATTCTTCTATTTCTGTTTGTGTATTCACTTTATTTAGCATGATTTTTGTTTATATTTGCGTTTTTATCAAGTTTTCATAAACGTATACCTTATCTTTGTTGTTTTTCCATTTGCAAATACTTGTTATTATTTACCTAATTAATGTGAATTAGTATCAGACGCTATTCTTAATAATATCACATGTCATTTTAAGAGTATCTCATGCTGAAATATATTATAATACATTAATGTTCTAATTTCTGTTTGTATATTCACTATAGTTAGCATGATTTTTGTCCAAATTTATGTTTTCATTGAAGTATTACCGTTTAACAATGCATTCTATTTGTTGTTTTCTTCTTCTTGAAAATACATGTTATTGTTTACCTAATTACAGTAAATTAGTATCACACATTATTGTTAACAGTATCACATGCTGAATATACTGTAATATATTATGATTTAACTAATTAAATGTAAATTAGTATCACACGTCATTTTTTGTAGTATCACATCTTATTCTTAACAATATCACAAACTGAATAGATTCCTATTATTTTAATATATGTATTCTTATCATCTCGTTTAATGTTCAGGTTTTTTTTCATATTCCAGTTTGTATATTCACTATATTTAGCATGATTTTTGTCCAGAGTTATGTTTGCATTGAAGTACTACCGCTTAAAAATTTATGTATGCGTTGTCTTTGTTGTTATTTCTTTTTGTCAATACATGTTATTGTTTACCTAATTAATGTAATTCAGTATACACACTATTCTTAATAGTATCGGAGGCTTAAATATACCGTGATACATTATGGTTTGATTAATTAATGTAAATTACTATCACGCGTCATTCTTTATAGTATCACATCATATTTTTAACAATATCATAGTCGGAACAACGTTATAATCCAATTTACTTTTTCATATTAGAGCATATTGCCTTATCCTCTGTTGGAGATAACACTTTTTATGCTTATGTTACATTTGTTCTTACTCCACTATGCATACAACATGCTGATGTGCATGCTGAAAATCACGTTTCTTTGAGGTTGAACCCGGAGGTTTTATATCTATGCATTTACTTTTGTCTTAAAGATGGTACTAAGATGTTGTTTTGTACTTTGTTCATCCTTTTGCTGATCTCTTCTCTTGCCGAGGTTGGTTAAGAGTTTGTATCCATGCCGAAGACGTTTATAGTACATCATCAACTAAGCACTACCATATCTTTTTTTTTTCCCCATTTCTCTTATAAAGACAAATCTTTCATTCTTTGACATCGTTCTAAATAAGTGGTTACAATTCTGTACTATATCTCCATTTTTGGTCAGAACTGTGTTACTCTATCAAGCTCTATGTAACACCCGGAAATGTACCCTATTTTTGTAGTGAAAATATTTTACGGATACTTTTCAGCAAATTTAAGTTTTAATTTAGAATTTAAAGTTTCGAGTCGAATTTAGAATTTCCGAGTTCGTATTTGGAATTTCAGCTAGATTCCATGAGAATCCCGTCTTAAGGCGAGTTTGACTTTTCTTGACTTTTAAGTCGTCTTTGACTTTTCTTGACTTTTGAGTCGTCTTTGACTTTTCTTGACTTTTGAGTCGTCTTTGACTTTTCTTGACTTTTGAGTCGCCTTTGACTTTCGCTGACTTTTCCGACTCACCCTTTACTTATACTCCCTCATACTCCTTAACCTATTTTCATTCCACACAAACACCAAAAACTCTTTCTTCTTCCTTAAGCAAAATCAAACCTTGCCTCCCTCTTGATTTCGATCTTATAATTCGCATAGATCATTCGTTCTTTGACGGAATTCACGTAAGTTCGTCTTATTCTTCCCCTCTTAGCTTCCTCTATCCGTATTGGTAATAAAATTACCGTCTTTCTCGCTTTTTAAATTATCCGTCTTTCTCAAGGTGAAGTATATTCATCTTATATTGCCTAATTGTAGGTGAAGACTACTAGGAAGGCTTAGTAATCGATTAAAGACACGTAAAGGTAACGGTGAAGGGTTACTCGGTATCATTTACGTGTTTTGCATGCTTTATATGATTAGAAATCGTATTTAGAATACGATTAGAAGCTTAGGAATCATGTTATGATTTATGATTGTGGTTATTTGATGATTGTTGATAATAAATATTGATTGTTGATAATTATTAGAAGTGAATTAGAAGAATAGAAAATGATAGAAATGGTGGTTGTGGTTCTCGGGTAAAAGGGTGCTCCTGGCTGAAGGACCGGCAGCCGGTTCAGTGCCCGGCTGACATTTCACTGCTCCGACCCTTTTTTGTAGAATGATCATATCTCCTTTGTTACTTGCTTGTTTTGGGCTTGTGACCACTCGTTGGAACCGTAAGAGGATAAGATATCACCTCGACTTGGAATTTCTGCATTCCCATATCTAGAACTCTAGCTATGACCGTTTGAAGTGGACCCTTGTTTTAGTTAGTTTCCAAACTTGGTTTTTGTGGGTAGTTGTGCTCCGAGCCGGGGTACCGGCCGCCTCCCTCCACCCCGGCCTGGAACACGGCGGTGTTTTCTTCTTGAAATTTCTAAATCTCGTAATTTATAATAGTTCCCATGATTCGTTTATCGTATAATTTTACGTAGTGACTTATAATATTCATGTTTTGGATATATGATATTTCTTTCGCTTGTATCACATGTTTTGTGACGGTTTTTGGTATGTCCCCCTTTGAGTCGGTTTTTACAAATGATACGGTTTGAGCACTATTTTGTCTTGTGCTTTGTACTCTCATTCCCTTGGCTACCTTCCCGTTCGTAAGGCAGGAATGTCGGAACGGAGAGGTATCCTACTGCTTAAATGCATGTGTTAGTGGGCATACGACGACGTTGTTGGGAGTTGAACGCTATGCGTTGTATGACCCGGCCGTCAAATGTTGTGTACTTGCGAGGTGGTGTTATTTGCATGTAGCGTAACGCATGTTATGAGGCTTGAGCTAGTTTTCCGCCTCTTTCGTGAATTGATCTACCGAATTTGGGGTACTCGGCATATATATTGTAAGACCGAGTCTTGAATGCGAAACGTCATCGCATGTCGAATCGGAAAACGTTTATTCCGAGAATCTGGCCAGGTTTAGACTAGGACCATATTATTATCGTCGTGCTACCAGGAGGAAATCAGTCTACATAGGCGAAATGTAAGCATCGCGTATGAGTTCAGGGAAATGTGATCCCGTGGATGCCTTTTAATCATACTTGCCATGTACACGGTGCTAGTGCGTTTCATTTACCGTGAGAGTTGTCGTCTTGTGTCGTTCTTGAATGCGTGATTTCATGATATTGTTCATGGTCATTGCATGATTGGACACCGTCAATGTCTTGGTTCGTGAATGGATGATAATATGTTGGATTTATTGTGATCCTCGCATGACTTGACTTGGTTTGTCTGTCGAGTCTCAATCTTATCAAACTTATACCGCTAACGGTGAGATGCAAGCCCTAGTGAGCGTATTCGGTTGCCTAAGAGTGTCTTCCCCGAGTCTTTGAATAAAATGATGGATTCGGATTTGTATTCCACATGCTCTTATCATTATATATTGAATTGCCTATCTATTCTTATCGTTTCTCACATATATATCTATATGTATGCATGCTCTACTTTTGTATTTCCTTTGATGTACGTTTAATGTGATATGGATGGGAGAACCCGGAGTTACTCCCCACTGATTGTGGCGTTCATATTTTTCATGAATGAACAGGTTGCTTGCATGGATGGCTTTTTGCTTATGCTATTTTGGGTTCGGGTGTGAGCTAGCGGGCGTTGTCCCTGGAAGTTTCACCTCTAGACGATTTAGCTAGTTTTGCTAAACACTTGTTCTTTGTTAACATTTTGAGAGACTCCGTCTCTTTGTTATTTTCCGCACTTAGTTTGTAATATTTTGACACTCCTCGTCTTATTTAACTTGCATGTATAAAAGTTTTTAAAACTTCACATTTCCGCTATATAATTCACATGCTTGTATGTTTTATATTTCCGCATTCGCGAGGGTTGTCACAGTTTACCTCTTCGTAGAAAACTTATCGAGTACCTCAGTAATAATAGCATACTTTTTTTCAATGTTTGTCATTTGTAGTATGTTTTCATCACTTTTAAATAAACAACTTATAAATATAGAAGTATTACTATTTATTAGAAACTATCTCACAGTTTAATAACAACAATATCACATTTTATTGGAAACAATATCACACGTTATCAAAAACAATATCACACGATGGGATTAGCAATACCATCCTCTGTTATTAAGAATATAACGATTTGCCAGTAGTAATATCACCATATGCCATATATCCTGTGGATTGACTTTTGCAACATTTTGATAATGAAGCACTATAACTATAAAGAATAAAAATTACATTTAATCAAAAACAATATCACAATTTCAGAGCTTGTTTATACCAATCAAATTTTGTGATATTGAGAAACAATATCATAATCATTAATAAACAATATCACACTAGACCAAATACAATATCACACTTGAAAATATTTTTTTTACCCTTGTGAAATTAAGAAACAATACCACTATATACAAAACACAATATCATTACTGATATTAAACAATACCACAAAATACCAGCTGCAAAACTAGTTTATGACAACTAGTGAACTACTAATTACATTAAATTTCTTATCCTACCAACATTATACTTTCAATTGAAGTTTTTTGGCAACATATTTCTAGCAGACATTTAAGGAGCTTCCTTTTCAACCTCTAACGCTACCGCTTGCAACAATATTGTATCGTCTTGTTTTCGTTTTGAGCTCTTATCCATGATCATGATTATCATCTTCTCCACAATTAGCTCCTCCATAAATCAAATGCAAGTAAACCTCGATTAGTATAGTAAGTTATTTTTTTTTTGCTGAAACTATCAATCATTGATGCAAGGTTGAAAAGTTACTAGTATAGAATTATAACGGGTTCCAACATTTAGGTCTATGAACCAATAATAAAGATTGTTAGAACGATATAGATGACAAGTCTAAGCCTATAATAATAAGTGAAGTCTCTTGACAGGTTGACGAATGATCGTTTAATTAATGTATAAGCCTGCATCAAGATGCTAGCCTAACTTCCTCCGACAACTAAAGCAGTTCTTTTCTGCTAATATCAGACCAGTAGATCTAAGATCTTATTCTGTTGGAAAATGATGCTAAAACAAAGAAAAAAAACAAATGATAAAAATACTTACATTTGTAGAGATTTCATTTACTCTTTGTCTGGCAGAATAAGCATATTGAAATGCACTATAATAGCTAACCAAGTTTCAAGTTGCTTCCCTCAAACTGGTTCATCACAACACATCACAGTAAATTTCTTTTGGACGGAAATAATACAAAGAATATCCCTTTTAAATTAAACGGAAAATTCACACGGTACCCTCGTACTTTGATAATTTGCCCGAAATGCCCAAAATTTTGGCCCGAAAAACTTTAAATGGCTATAACTCGTGTTTTCAAACTCGGAATATCACGGTTTTTTTAAATCGTTCATCTTTCCGAGAACTACGATTTGAAAAAAAAAAATTGGCGAGTTCGGAATTCGTGACCAAGAGATATGGCCACTCAAAGTTTGTTCGGTGAAAAAAACTTTGACATACAAAAACTCCTGGCCCCGAGATCTAAATACGACCAATTTTTTTTCAAATCGTAGCTCTCGGAAAGATGAACGATTTGAAAAAAAAAATCGCCATTTTACGAGTTTGTAAACACGAGTTATGCCCACTTAAATTTTTTCGGTTGAAAATTTTGGGTATTTCAGGCAAAATGTTAAAGTTTAAGGATACCGTGGGAATTTTCCATAAATTAAATTTTGTTTCTAGATTACTCAGACTCAATCGCAGCTATCCAATATCACATTATAAAAACAACAATATCACAACTATTGAAATAAAATATCACATTTACAAAGATTAATAATTCAAATCAGCTTTCATTATCATAGGTAACATGTATATTGTTATTACTCGGTATCTGAACATTTAGGATCAATTTCTTAATTGCAATGTCAAACAAACTAAATTTTATAATATGAAAACCTAAGTTCACAAATAAACAATAGTAAACCCTTATTTTTGTGATTAAACTAAAAAAACATATAATAGACACCTACAACTACTCTAATCGATCATAGTAGTTAGTTCAATATGATGATATAATCACCAAAAAAATGTTTGAAATCATGTATAAAGAATAAATAAGATATTTAAAAATCTAAACCAAGAACATAAATTACCACAAATCATTCAACGATTTGTTTAATATGTTTGACTTAATCTTATTAAATTCTTTCAATGTATCATACATTCAATTATTCTTAACAAAATAATCAACTTAATAGTAGACAAGTTCAAATAAAATTGCAAAAACTAAATAAATAAACAGAATTGAATTTACCTCAACTTTTGGGAGATAAATCAACCGAGAATATTCAATAAAGTTGAAATTCACTTGAAATCAAATAGAAAAACAGCAACTTTCGTGAGATTTTAGAAGGATGCAGTCAATTTGATGTTTGGAAATTGGAAAGTTAGGTTTAGTGAGTTCAACTTTTTAGAGAGAGAGGGAAAGAAAGAGGAAATATAGGGAAATAAGGGGGTTTTGTTTGCTGAATTTTTTAGATCCAACGGTTGTTATTAGGGCTCACGGACTCAAATATATGAGTGGACTCACCGGATATTGCCCCTATAGTTATATATAGTTATATATACTTGTATATAGTTATATCATTTTCGGTCTTGCTTAAGGAATTGATGATACTTGATATATAGTTATGTTTACGTTAGAATATCAATTTACCTAAAACTTTATTGGTTAGAGGCTTTGAGCCTACTTTGGTAGACTTGACATTCTGTTGGAATAACTTGAAGTTTGTTATTAGTTTGTTACAATCTAGTTTTCTAGTTTATTGAAACGTTTGTTAAGGTTGTTAGAAGTTTTTTAGGATCCTTGATATCACTTGTATATAAGTCATAGTTCTGTGTAAATTATTCATTCAATTCATACATATCAATAATACCATTCTTTCTATTTACATCCTTCTCTCTAGTTTCATCAAAATCCTATAATCTGTTTTTCGAGCTTCTTCTCAAGCCATGACTTCCAAGATCTTCCATGGATTCTTTCATGGTATCAGAACCGGTTTAACCTGACTCTATACCTATCTTGATCTTTAATGCTTCCGCTTAGATATACATCAATCTGATTCTTTTCCTTTCTTCCTCAATTCATTTTTCCCCCAATTTTTAGGGTTTATAACCATAAAATCACAAAGCATCAATTCTTTTCTCAATTTTCAATCTTTTTTCTTCTTTGAACTTCTCAATTTTCTCCAAATCATCTCTTTTGTTTATCTTAGAATTAGTTTTCGCAATTAGTGCTCTACAACACCCAATAGTTGGTTGGACTGGCTATTGAAGCTACACAAATACTCCGTAGTTGCTAATATTGGGCAACCTGCTTAATTGTACCAAGTGAATTGATAATTGATACGGAATATGTACTTGGAAGTAGTAACCAATTTTATTTCGTTTCTAATCATAAGTAGTTACCGGTTAATACTATGTGCCACTATGTGCATGTGAATTGTTAAGCATCTTTATTTAAAGGGAAAAAACATAATTCAATTCGAATGAGGAAAAAATACGGAGTATGTATTTGAAGGAAAAAATAGAACCGATACGAAACAGAATGAGGCATGTCCATATTAAGTGAAGGATTTGAATTTATTCAGCGTAAGAGAAAAAAGTGTAAAAATATGTAATACAAAGTACAGAGTAGAATTTTAGAAACAAGGCCAAGTATGACATACATATGGTGGAGTAATTAATAGAATACTTCTAGGACTAAAGACTAATCATTAGCTTTCAAAGTACATAACTATTGTGTTATTTGATGCATTATTCCGCGTCGAACCCTACAAAACTGTATTTATACTCCAATTCAAGATCCAAAGAGATAGTTGAAAAAAATTGATAAATCATATAGTACACAAAGAAATACGATGATGTGAAACAAATCAAAATTTACCTATAAATGTTTGATGATTTTACAAATCCATTTCATAAGCCTAGAATTAGCAGAAAACATGAACACAGAAACACAAGATTAGAGAAAGCTTTCATAAATAATTCAAATAAAGAACGTAAACGTGCAAATTTATCACAATATGTAAGATATGAAGATCATGTATATGATGTTGACTATTGAGGGAGGGGAAGAGCATAGTTTTGGATGTATAATAAGAAAGTTTAAGAACATATATGCAATATTGAAAATAATTTCTCAAATTATACCCAATATATATAGTCGCATATTGTTTGCCTTTTTGCTACATAATATTATGAAGGATTGATATTTTGGCAAGTATTATAATTTAATACAAAAGAATTATTTTATTGAGATATATGAAAAATAGAGTTTAGAGTATTTTCCCTAAAAATAACATAAGATATGGAAAGAGAGTTAATGTGAAAGTAGGGCACAATTTTATTAACAAATAATCTAATAGTAAAGTTTTATTCCAAGAAAGAGATATATTTTCTAAACATATATTCTAAATATTATTTTGTAGATGAAAAAGAAAAATTAGTAAATTAGTAAATTAGTACTTTAAATAAGATATTATTATGATTATAATTTAGCTTAGGTAGTTTTAGAAAAGTTGAATTTTCCAATTTTGATGTGAATTTTTCTATTTTTTTTAGGAATTTTTCTGATTTTGAATTGTAGTAGGACGTGGCACCTCGAGAAATAAATTAGCTTAGGTAGTTTTAGAATACAAAATAATTTTGAAAAATAACCCTAGGCTTTGGCACCGTCTAGGGTACGCCATGGGCCCTCTGTGTGGTTTATCGTCCTCTTGGTCAATCAAAACGAGGCAAAATTCGCCTCAAGTGACGGTTTACCTATAAAACCAAGGTAAAAACAAGAAATGTAACACCCGAAAATGTACCCTATTTTTATAGTAAAATATTGTACGGATACTTTTCAGCGAAATTTAGTTTTAGTTTAGAATTAAATTTCCCGTGTCGAATTTAGAATTTCTGAGTTCGTATTTGAATTTTACTCGAAATTTCAAGTGAATCACGACTTAAGACGTCTTTGACTTTTCATGACTCTTTTCCACTTACTCCCCTCATACTCCCTCATAAACCCTAACTTCCTCACAACTCAAAAACACCTTCTTCCTCACTACGAAAACCCCAAACCTAGCTTTCATAATCTTTCCAACCTTAGAATCGTCATAACTCTTTCAATTCTCGCTCAAATTCATGTAAGTTCGTCTCATTCTTTCCCTCTCATCTTCCTCTATCCTTATTGGTAATAAAATTACCGTCTTTCTCACTTTTCAATTTATCCGTCTTTCTCAAAGGTGAATTATATTCATCTTTTGTCGTCTTTGTTTAGGTGGAGACTTTCTAGACCCCGACAAAGATTACTATCTAGTGGAGGAAGGCTTAGAAATCGTTTAAAGACGCATAAAGGTAACGGTGAAAGGTTACTCGATATCATTTAAGTGTTTTACGTGTTTTCTATGTTAGGAATCGTATTTAGAATATGATTGGTAAGCTTAGAAGTGATGTTTATGATGATACTTGTTGTTTGATGAGAATTCATTTGAGAATTGATGATTTATGATAATAATCGATAATTGTTAAATGTTGATCCTTAGTGAAATGATGATTTTCGAGTGATGTTGACCGCAGCCGGCCGACCGGCAGCCGATCAGCCTACCGGCTGGGGCAGTGGCTGTATAATTGTTGTGTTACGTAAGAATTTAAGCATTTAAATGATCTCAGCCGGCCGACCGGCAGCCGGTCAGCCGACCGGCTGAGACACACCTCACTTTCCCTTGGTTTTTCTCATAAACCCTTGGTCCCAGCCGGGTAGCCGGCAGCCGGTCCACCTGACCGGCTGTGTGACAATCCTCGCGAATGCGGAAATATAAAACATACAAGCATGTGAATTATATAGCGGAAAATAAGGTATTTTAAAAACCTTTATACATGCAAGATAGAAAAATACGAGGAGTGTCAAAATATTACAAACTAAATAAAAATACCACAAGAGACGTAGTCTCTCAAACTGTTAACAAAATACAAAGTAATTAGCAACTAGCTAAACAACGTCTAGAGGTGTTTCATCCAGGGACAACGCCCGCTAGCTCACACCCGAACCCCAAAATAGCATAAGCAAAAAGCCATCCATGCAAGCACCTTTTCATCCATGAAAAACATGAACGCCACAATCAGTGGGGGAGTAACTCCGGGTTCTCCAAGCCATATCACATTAAACGTACATATAAGGAAATATAAAAGTAAAATCATGCATATATAGATATCCATGTGAGTTACGAAAGAATAGATAGGCAATCCAATATATAATGATAAGCTCATATGGAAATCAAATTGAGGAACCATCATGTTATTCAAGACTCGGGGAAGACACTCTTAGGCAACCGAATACGCTCACTAGGGCTTGCATCTCACCGTTAGCGGTATAAGATTGATAAGATTGAGACTCGACAGACAAACCAAGTCAAGTCATGCGATGATCACCATAAATCCAACATATTATCATCCATTCACGAACCAAGACATTGACGGTGTCCAATCATGCAATGACCATGAATAATATCATGAAATCACGCATTCAAAGACGACGGTGCCCAATCATGCAATGACCATGAATAATATCATGAAATCACGCATTCAAAGACGACGACACGACGGCATCTCTCATGGTAAATGAAACGCACTATCATCGTGTACATGGCAAGTATGATTAAAAGGCATCCACGAGATCACATTTCCCTGAACTCATACACGATCACATTTCGTATATGTAGACTAATTTCCTCCTGGTAGCACAACGATAATAATACGGTCCTAGTCTAAACCTGGCCAGATTCTCGGAATCACATTTTCCGATTCGACATGCGATAACGTTTCGCATCCAAGACTCGGTCTTACAATATATATGCCGAGTACCCCAAATTCGGTAGATCAATTCACGAAAGAGGCGGAAAAGAGCTCAAGCCTCATAACAAGCGGTACGCTACATGCAAATAACACCACCTCGCAAGTACACAACATTTAACGGCCGGGTCGATCAACGCATAGTGTTCAACTCCCAACAACGTCGTCGTATGCCCACTAACACATGCATTTAAGCAGTAGGATACCTCTCCGTTCCGACATTCCATCCTTACGAACGGGAAGGTAGCCAAGGGAATGAGAGTACAAAGCACAAGACAAAATAGTGCTCAAACCGTATCATTTGTAAAAACCGACTCAAAGTGGGAACATACCAAAAACCGTCACAAAACATGAGAATAGGGAATCATATAAGTTTAAATATGATAAACATGAGTCAATACATGATACATAAGCATTAGAAAAAGTTTATGAAGCATAATGAATAAAAACATAGATCACCTCTCCAAACAACGTTGTTTGGAAACCAACAAAAACAAGGGTCCACTTAAAACGGTCATAACTAGAGTTCTAGACATGAAAATGCAGAAATTCTAAATGGAGGTGATATCTTATCCTCTTACGGTTCCAACGGGATGTCACACGCCCAAAACAAGCAAGTAACGAAGGAGATATGATCATTTTACGAAAAGGGGTCAGTGCAAGAAAATTTCTGTTGGCAGCGAGTGACGCAGCCTGCTTCACCACGACGCAGCCTGCGTCCTATTCGGACAGGTACGAGTCACATAATCTCCACAATTTCACTTAAGGCATAACACAAATATCATCTATCATCACAATTCATCAATTCTCATATCAATTATCAACTAACAACAACCATCATCAACAACACAAGTTCTAAGCATACTAACCATAATCTAAATACGGTTTCTATCCTAGAAATCACATAAAACACGTAAATGATATCGAGTAACCCGTCACCGTTACCTTTACGCGTCTTTAATCGATTCTAAACCTTCCTAGTCTCCACCTACATACAATTAGATAATAAAAGATGAATATCATTCACCTTGAGAAAGACGGATAATTTAAAAAGCGAGAAAGACGGTAATTTTATTACCAATACGGATAGAGGAAGCTAAGAGGGGAAGAATAAGACGAACTTACGTGAATTTGAACAAGAAATGAAGGCGTAGCGATGATTCGAAGATGGATGAAAATGGAGGCAAGGTTTTGGGTTTTCTTAGAGAAGAAGAAATGAATTTGAGTTGTGGGAAATGAATTCGGTTTAGGGTGAGGAAGGGAGTATATGAGGGAAAATGTCAACGAAAGTCAAACTCGCCTTAAGACGGGATTCTCATGGAATCTCGCGGAAATTCCAAATACGAACTCGGAAATTCTAAATTCGACTCGGAACATAAAATTCTATATTAAAACTTAAATTTGCTGAAAAGTATCCGTAAAATATTTTCACTAGAAAAATAGGGTACATTTCCGGGTGTTACAGTAGGCTCGTAATCATCTGACCTTGTGAATTGATTAAGAAGATTTTCAAGGCCACCGCTAAATTCAACATTTGGAATTCGTAGTAGCATATCAATTAACCAACAAAGGAATCTCGACGATAATAATATCATCGGCTTTTAAAGTACTCTCTTTGATGCAACTGTGACTTTTCCGTAATCGTTATTTTCTATCAATCGATCAACAAATTGTCTTACAGTTACAAATCTCGCGGATTCTGTCATCGCTTCCATTATTTAGGTTCAAATCAATCTTTTTCTCTTTACTTAAATTTCAAACAATAAACCCTAATTTTTTAAAGACAAATCAAACATTTTTCTTTAAATTCAATGCATTAAAAAAGAAAATTTAATTATATACTCCCTCCAATTCTCAATAACATTTCTCATTTCTATTTTCATCTATTCATAATACTTTTCCTTTTTTTTGGTAAGTGTTTGTGTGATCCAAATTTAATTGTATGGCGGGGTAGTGTATTTGTGTGGTCCAAATTTAATTATATGGTGAGGTAGTGTGTTTTCTTAAATTTTGTGTTGAAAGGGGAATGTTATTGAGAATTGGAGGGAAAATAAGATAGCACTTTGAATGCAATTGTGTGAACTTTAAACAACTAAAATCAACTTAAGAACGAAAAAATGTGCAATCGTTGTTAACTCACTACACTAGTTTTGAGATAATAATGTTTGTTTTGTTTATTACAAGAGTAAGAAAAAGAAAGGGTGAGTGTTCTTTAGGGTTATGCTCTTTAGTAGACATGATTTTTTTTGTTTTTTTTATTCATTTAAAAAAGGGTTTTTTTTACAACTATCACATATTAGACCTTGTTTATCAATGGTCTTCTTTACCTATGTTTCAACAATAAAATATTATTTTCCTTTCATCACCTACTTTACTAAGACCGGTCCATCATTATTCACTTTTATTTGGAACACTTAACTTAACCCACATATAATACTCCCATGAGTAATAAACAAAAAATAATAATTTAAAAACAAAAATTGTGCTTGGCAACATCAACGATGAAGATATGCAGACACCAAGAAAACTAAGAGTTTTAAAACATGATACATAGCCTACCCAGTTGTTATTTATAATGTTTAAAAAACTTTGTTTGTTGAGGAATTTTTTTGATATTATAGAGGAAGGATTTGATGGCGTTGAATAGTGTTAGTAGTTGTTGGAGAGGTGAACATTCTGTAACCGGTAAAAAATGGATTTTATTTTGAGCAAATAATCACACATTAGAAGACGGTCTAGGCAATGGTTTAAGTTTAAGTACCCAAGGAGGAAGGCGTTATCTTCGTGCAGAATTTCACTTGGTGGATCTAAAGCACAACAAAATTCATACATTGTTTACCTACACTTCTTCAGTTTGTGGTAACATATTCTATGGTGTCTTTTGATAATTTGGTCTACATTTTTGGCTATCTCTGTAACATCCGCAAATGTATCCTATTTTTATATTAAAAATATTATACGGATACTTTTCAGCGAAATTTTAGATTTAGTCTAGAATTTAATTTCCCGTGTCTAATTTAGCAAATCCGAGTTCGTATTTGGA
Organism: Heliosperma pusillum; assembly: GCA_022085475.1. Lineage (NCBI taxonomy): Eukaryota > Viridiplantae > Streptophyta > Magnoliopsida > Caryophyllales > Caryophyllaceae > Heliosperma > Heliosperma pusillum. The sequence goes on from JAIUZE010070398.1 coordinate 29,715, forward strand.
CTTTACTCAAAATTCCGTGTGAATTACGCCTTAAGGCGCTTTTGGGCTTTTCCCATGTTTTTCCACGTACTCACCTTATATCTCCCTTAAACCCTAACTCCCTCATTCTTTCCACTTACTCCTTCTTCCTCAACAAGTAAACATAACCCTAAACCCCATTTTTGATCAAGCTCAAGATCGTCACTACTCCTTCGTTACTTACTCAAATCCGCTAATTTTTGTCATAATCTTCCCCTCTCATCGTCCTCTATCTTAATTGGTAATAAAATCACCGTATTTCTCACTTTTCAATTTATCCGTCTTTCTCAAAGGTGAATTATATTCACGAGACCTTCAAGACCTCGACAAAGATTACTACTTAGGAGAGGAGGACCTAGACGAGGGAAGACGCGAAAAGGTAACGGTGAAGGGTTTATCGATATCAATACGTGATTTAATGTGTTTTTGATGTTAGTAGACGTATTAAGAATAGGATGATTATTCATAGAATTTGTGTTTGTTGATGATGGTTGTTGTTTGTTGATAATTGTTGATAATTGTTGATGATTGTTGATGGTTGATGATAGTTATAATTGATTGTTGAAGTTTAAGGTTGAGATAAGTTGTTCTCGGGTGAGTGTTGTTCCCAGCCGGCCGACCGGCTGGGGACGCGACAGAATCAAAGTTTCATTTTTGTGCTGTGTTGTTCCCAGCCAGGTGCCCGGCTGCCGGTCCCCTTGGCCGGCTTGGACCTCGCTGTATTTTTGACGACTTTTGGTTTGTTGATGAAGTGCCAGCCGGGTAGCCGGCGGCCGGTCCACTTGACCGGCTGGCACCCCGCTGGAAATTCTTCTTCTATTTTTCTTATCTTTTCATTTATAATAGTTTGTATGGTTCATTTATCGTATAAATTTACGTAATAGCTTTAAATATTCATGTTTATAATATATGATATCCCATTCGCTTGTATCGCATGTTTTGTGACGGTTTTTCATATATCCCTCTTTTAGTCGGTTTTACATATGTTATGATTTGAACACTAGTTGTTAAGTGCTATGAACTCTCATTCTCCGGCTACCTCCTCGCTCGTTAGACTGGAATGTCGGAACGAGGAGATGTATTCTTAATGCTTAAATGCATGTTTTAGTGGGGATATGACGACGTTGTTGGGAGGGGAACGCAATGCGTTGATCGATCCGACCGTCAAATGTCGTATACTTGCGAGGTGGTGTCATTGCATGTAGCGTGCCGCTTGTTTATGATGCTTGTGCTCTTTCCGCCTCTTTCGTGAAGGTTGATCAAATTTGGGGTACTCGGCTTCTGTGTTTGACCGGGTCTTGGATGCGAAATGTGTATCGCATGTCGAATCGAAAAATGTGATTATGAGAGTTTGGCCAGGTTTAGACTAGGACCGTATTATTATCGTCGTCCTACCGGGAGAAAATGAGTCTACATATACGAAATGTTAATCGTGTATGCGTTCAGGGAAATGTTTATCCCGTGGATGCGATTTTAATCATACTTGCTATGTACACGGTGCTAGTGCGTGTCATTAACCGTGAGAGATGTTGTCACCGTATTCGCACGTTTGGATGGATGATTATATGTTGATTATTTGTGACCGTTGGATGACTTGGCGTGGTTTATATGTCGAGTCTCAATCTTATCAATTATATGCCGCTAACGGTGAGATGCAAGCCCTAGTGATTATATAGTTGCCTAAGGGTGTTTTCCCCGAGTCTGTCTATAATATGATGCTTACCGTTTTATACTTCATGTACCTATATCTTTATATATTGGAATGCCTATTTATCCTTCTCGTAATTCACATGTATATATATATATATATATATAGGGTCAGGATCCGGTGAGAACCACTAACATAATGAGAACCGTGAGAACTCTCACTAAATCTCTACCAAATCTTGTTTCGAAAGTTTTGATGGATCATTTACAATTATTGTAGTTTATTCAAGCAAAATATTTGCAGTTACTAAACAATATTTATTGATTATATTTAAAAATATGTACTTAATGTGAATAAATTCAACTAGGTAAATTAAAACTACTCTAAATGCATCAAAACGAGCACTAGGTGTATGAAAATTGTTACATGCATGAAAACAATTACTAGGTGCATGAAAATAACTTGCTCTATATGCATGAAAATGAGTAGTAGGTGCATTAAATCTGTTAGATACATGAAACTGACTACTAGGTGCATTAAAAAGAGTAAAATCTATTTCGACTCGATTTCCGTCAGTAACTTATAAATTTTCGGCCAAGAAATATGTTATCTAGCCATAATATTCAACGCCGAATCCAAATATTTCGTTACTTTTAAAGTATAAATTTTGTAAGGCGGAGTTCTCACGGTTCTCATTATCTTAGTGGTTCTCACCGGATCCCAATTCTATATATATATATATATATATATATATATATATGCATGCTTCTACTTGTGTATTACCGTTTAAGTATGTTGTTTGTGATATAGCTGGGAGAATCCGAAGTTACTCCCCACTGACTGTGGCGTTCATGTTTTCATGGATGAACATGTTGCTTGGATGGATTTTGCTTGTTGTTTTTGGGTTCGGGTCTGAGCTAGCGGGCGTTGGCCTCGACGATTCACCCCTAGACATTTCTTAGCTAATTTGCTAACAACTTTGATATTTGCTAACGTTTTGAGAGACTACGTCTCTTGTAGTATATTATACTTTAAGTTTGTAATTATTTGACATTCCTCGTACTTTTATTTTGGCATGTTAAAATTTTCAAAAATATCGTATTTTCCGCTATATAAATTGCATGCTTGTTATGTTTTAGATCCGCTATCGCGAGGGTTGTCACAATCTCCCTTCTTATGCCGTCGATTCTTCTAAATTTAACCAACTACAATCTATGTCCCCTCAAACCCACCAAAATATCTTCTTAGGAGGTTCCAATCTTGATTTTGACCAGTCTCTACAGACGGGCTAGTGCCCTACTCCGGTTCCCAGTAAAAATGCCATTTTACCTAATTGCACTAGTCTTTTGGGAACGATATACACTTTTGGAACCGCATATCTTTACCCTGAGGTTTTTCATCCCGTTGATGGCAATTGGAAGTCCATTTTCTCTTAACTTAACGAGTACAAACTTGTCGGTTGCAAAATGTCTCGTCATGCTCTCCTTAACCCTTCCAACAAGCAGTTTCTTGTGCACTTGTATGGCGGTTGATCAACTTTCATCGCCATCCCTGTATGCATTCTTTCCTCTCGACCTCCATCCTGCTGTTGTGATTATACTCGATCTAGTGGTAGAGTATGAGAATGTATTGCTCCCGATTTCCAAGGTTGGACTCAGCTATTGTTGATGATGATGTGATCTACTTTCATAGCCGTAAATTTCAACCTGTTGTTCGTGCTTTTGATATCGCCACTCGAACAAGCTTAAATCTATTATAAAAAACATTGACAAGCTTAAATCTATCTGACTTAATAAAACAAAAACATGGTAAAAATAAAAATTGAGAATATATACAATGAAAATAACAAATAGATAAAAAAAAAGGAATGAATATACTCACTCAAAGCAAAACGAAACTACTGTAAAATAATAAGATCCATAATTTAATAATTTTTATTGTACCAAAACACTAACATAATAATTTTTAATAGTGGTGGATGAGTCGGATTATGAAAATTTTAAAATAATTAATGAGATGGGGACAAGAAGATTTGATGAGGGAGAAAGTAGATGAAAAAATGAGATGATAAAGAGATAAATTTTTTTTTTTACTTTCTCTTCTATCTTCTTCTCTAATAACCAGTTAAAATATAATATATTTGCCTTCATCTACTTGTCATCCGATTCCACACAATATATATTAATTTAATCTATTGTGAGAGGGAAATGTAGAAGGTGGGAGGAAGAAGGTAGAGAGCAATCTTTTTTAAATGGTTGGGCGGAAATATTGAGGAATGAAAACTCACTACGAGTGTGAAAGGGTCAAATAGACTTAAATTAGGTCAAGTAAGGATTACCTATGTGCAACAAATAAATTTTTTTGGCAACAAGTTAGACTTATAATATGCACAAATTCTCATTTAAAACGATCACTATTTTTCTTAAGTTTAGGACGGGTCAAATACATGTCAAATTACCTCATTTATTGCCTAGAAAATACCAAAAACTTTGTCTTTATAACCACCAATAGTAATATTTGATCGTCTTAAGTCTAAGACGGATAGTATTCGAAACGGTTAATATCTGTTTTAAGGAAGACTTATTGTATAACCCTTGTGAATAACTAAAAGAATAAGTCAAGCTCAAAGTTTCCCGCTCAATTTTCACTAGCTAGGATTGTGCCTCCAATAATTAAGCATTGAAAAAAGAATTCAGAACTAAAAGATTATCATGATAATAAAAGAGTAGCAATTACCGATTACAAGAATGAATTAAAGGAGTGATGTTCTTGATAAAATAAACCCAATACCAATCTAACTAAATATGTAGTTTTCTAGGAGTTTTCTTAGAATAAAGCTTACCCTAATTATGAAAGACGAGATTTGTATTTATACTAAAGCAATTGATTAAACAAACCGCCTTTAGGAAACCCGCAAGTCGTTAGATAATGGGTAGCTCGATCCAGCAAGAGCAAGTCTGCTCGATCGAGTTGGGTTCTCGTCTCCGCGCAGTGAATTTCATACAGTTCACATTTCTTCGTTACTTATTGGAACTCAACGTGTGACCTATCATTAGAAAGCTAAGAGAAAGAGATCTCTTTTGCCATGTGAATACATTTGATAGAGGTTGTATAACTCAAGATATTCAAGTTTGAAGTTGACACTTGTGAAAGCAACCATTATTTCTTCCCATTTCACATTTGGTGGTCTTTCCAACTAATCTCTTTGACATTTCTTCTTATTTATTTCTTGGTATCCTGGTCAAGAATAAGTTCTCCTAATGCCGAGTCTATTTCGCTTTGCAAGGCATCCAATGCATCTTATTCGCACTGAATCTACACAATAACACACAAAAGCGGGAGTATCGACATTATAACATATAATGACATCTAATCATATAATTAAGCACAAAATCGTCACAAAAGTGACTAAGGGGAGGCATAAACATGTATGAAATTATGACTCATCAAACTACCTCAAACCATACAAATTGTGGATGAACAACTCAAAGCTAATGTTAATGCATATACAAATTCAAAGCTATCCATATATATAAGAAAGTTATGACCAAGTTTTACCAATAAAACAAATCCAAAGGCACGGGAAAGTAGAAAACGCTACTCAAGCCTAAGATATTACATGATACTGTTACCAACAAAACCAATTACCTTTCTATCTTGCAAGACAAATTAGTCGGATTCTCGCGGATTTCACTCATTTACTCATAAGTGTTTGAAGGGTAAGTTTTGTAAAGATAGAAAGAAATAGAAAAACTCACTCAACTTATGAAACATGTATGAATTCTAATGTGATAATTATTTCCCCAACTAATACGCATTCGCTATAAAAGACTAAAGTACATTTTATCAAGAACAATTAAGGAGGCTAATGGGTGAAGGTATAGAAGTGGGTTGTGCCAAAGGCACGTATGGGAATGTGGGGCTAAGACTAGTACTCGCAGCGACACTTACCAAACCAATTCTACAACATTACGCACAAAATAATACCCGACTAGAGAAAGACACATGAGAGATATCGACACCAGTCATTAAATATGCATTAGACTCTAGCAAATTCCCTTTCATTATTCCCTAAAGAATGAAGTGAAGCAACTTATTTTTCTCCTTTTTCATTTTTCTTTTTCATCTTCTTTTCCATTTTTTTTCATTTTCTTTGCTTCATACAGCTTTTTGTCAAGATAGAGAATAATTGACACAATTGCTAACAAACTTGCTACACCCAAATGACATTTTAAAATCCCAAACCAACCAAAGTATACAAGTATACATGAAAAGCAGGCAACTGCAATTGTCCCGATAAGGTTGACATATTCTAGGAATGAAGCTATTTAATCGGAAATAAAACTGGCTACAAAGGGTCAAACGGGCTAAACATAAGGGACTCAATAATAAGGGTTAAAATCAAGTCTTTTTTACTATGTGAGGCTTATTTGACATGTAAGAACCGTCGTTCCTCATGTAATTTATCAAATGAACGCGTTAAGTATGAAGAAACTAATGTCACACTTATGCAAATTGATGTTACATATTTCCCAAGGAGTACCACACTCAAACCTAAAGACAATGAGACTAGTTTATTGATGTTCCTAGCCTAGGAAGCTCTAAAAACCTATGAAATTTAAGTAGATTACCAACATAATTTATCAAATCTAGTTAGGAAAAGGCATGTCAAATACTGTCAAGACTGGATCATTGAGCTTTATTTCCTGGATAACATGTCAAAACAATGTAAATGGACGACTTAAATGGGATTCAAATGCAAAAACAATGCAAATTATCATCATTATTATTCAATTCACCACGGCTCGACCTAATAAAATAAATAACATGTTTTTAGATTTTGTAAATTTTTCAATTTTTATGGATTTTTTTTTCTAGACAGATAAAGCATAAATTAACACACAACAGAAATAAAGACTCTCCCCAAAACCTGAATGTCACAGTGTCCTCAATGTGACGCTAACAGCACAGCAATCACAAAATATATCCAACAACATCAGCCTAAAGGACGCATCTAACAAAAGGGAAAGGGAAATAATAAATAACTAAAAGATAATGCAATATAAATAAAGTCGAAGGACAAATAGTACCGGTTGTATAAAAATAACTCCTCCTCCAAACCAACTGAAAAGTGGGGGATGTAGTGACCAGCTGTCACTACTGCTCATCCTCATCAATAACATCATCATCATCATCAACATCCGACTCCTTAAATTATCCAAATACTTATAACGAAAGTACTCAAAGATATCAACAACTTATCAAACTCACTTGCACAAACCTTGATGGAATGGCAATAGAATATGCAAGAAATCAAGCAAGTTAGAACAAACATTGCAGAGGTGAAGACATGAAAAATAGATTGCTTTGAATCTCCTGGTTCAAAGATAAATCCCAACTCCCATTTACTCCATATTAAGGATGATACCTCACAAATAAGCTTATTATCGTTAATTGTAATATGGAATGGAGACATGTCTTTTGGTGTGTGATAAACATATTTAGGTGGCTCTATCTCGACATAACAAGGAGAATGTGACTTCTTTACCTCTTTACTAGCATCATAGTCATACTCATCGCTTGAAAAAGCGGCTTCTATCTCACCCAAGATGTCCTCTAAATAGGTGAACTCATGCCTTTTAAGATGACTACTTTCACCACCATTTAAGGCGGCTTCAATAGCATCTATTTCGGCTTCCCAAGAGTATATAATAAGTTGATCCCAACGAGGTACACAATCTAAGGAGTTGGCAAAAGAGTTAATAAATTCCTCACCATGGTTATCACATCCACTTTCCCGAATTTATCATCACAAGGGAATTCATCAATGACATCAATAGAATAACAAGTGTCCTTAATAGCCTCTCTAGTATCAATTCTCTCTAGTTCGTTAAAAGTGGCCTAAGTCACCATATCTTCACTCTTATCACTTTCAGACAGAGAAAAATGGGGCTAAACGCTCTCAAGGGCAAACCACTCAAAGACTTCTAAAACTTCATCAATCGGTTTTCCACCAAAGTCCCTCTTACCTATGGAGCTCAGGTACGCTTGTGTAGGGTCTTTTATACCCTGGATAATAAACAAGCAGATCTGGATGGCAGAAAAATCTCCATAATTTGTGTATCTAGTCATTCCTTGAACCTGTCTATGTAAGCACCATAACACTCATTCTCATCCTGCCAAAACCTGAGGGTAAACAGCATGAGAATGATCTCAATGAACCAAAGTCCCTTGAGACAAAAGACAAACTAAGTAATCCTAAATTACTACAAACTAATAGTCAGTGATAAATAGGGTATCAAATCCACAGGGAGGCGGGAATAATCTAGTTTGCTAATAACTAATTCCATCTTAAAGGTAACAAATATGGGATTTATGTTGATTTTCTATAACTAATTGCAATAAAAAAAAGACGAGTTCAATAAGATTAAAAATTCTAGTGTCTTAGTTTCACTAGGTATGTTATATGGGGATGTAATTTTATCAATTAAAAGGTCAATTAAGTGGTTTTAGGTCATAGGATCGATTGACTCTATTATGCCCTTTAGATCTAAATTTAACATGCGGCCGCTATCTTTAAACTAGTCTATTCAATTAAAGAAGCCTTTATTTGTCTTAACACGGTTGGTGATAATCCTAATTTGCAAGACTAGTTAATTAACTCTGATAAGTAAATCAATTTACTAGAAGTAAGACAACAATCAAACAACAACTAATTCAATTTAACAATCAATTCATTAATCAATCCCCTTATAACAACTTAGATCCCATTTAAACCTAGATTAAAGGATTAGCTACTCATAATATCTACACAAACAACAATAATATTAAGGGAAACATAATAAAAGACATGTGAAAGAAGATTGACAAAAGAATTAAGAACTAAAAGATTATCTTAATAATAAAAGAGTAGCAATTACCGATTACAAGGATGAATTAAAGGAGTGATGTTATTGATATAATAAACCCAATAGAAATCTAACTAAATATGAAGATTTTTTCTAGGAGTTTTCTAAGAATAAAGCTTACCCTAATTATGAAAGACGATTTGTACTTATACTAAAGCAATTAACTAAGTAAACCAACTTTTGGAAAATCGCAACTCGGCAGATACTGGGTTGCTCGATCGATTAAGAGTAAGTCTGCTCAATCGAGTCGGGTTCTCGGCTCCGCGCAATGAATTTCAAACAGCTGGCATTTTTTCGTTACTTAATGGAATTCGACGTGTGACCTAGAATTGGAAAGCTAAGAGAAAGAGCTTTCTTTTGTCATAAGAATAACCTTGATAGAGATTGTATAACTCATGATATTTAAGTTGTAAGTTGAGACTTGTGAAAACAACCATTCTTTCTTCTCATTTCACATTTGTTTGGTCTTTCCAACTAATTTCTTTGCCATTTCTTCTTGTTTCTTTCTTAGTCTCCATTTCAATCATAAATTCTGCAAATGTCGAGTCCAATTTGTTTTGCATGGCATCCAATGCATCCAAATTGCATCGAGTCTACACAATAGCACACAAAAGTGGGAGTATCGACATTTTTACATATACTGACATCTAATCATATAATTAAGCACAAAATTGTCACCAAAGTGACTAAAGGGAGACATACACATGTATACAATTATGACTCATCACTACGCACTTAAAGAAAATTATACATACTTGTAGATACTAATATGGGTATAACTAGTAATACTTTTAATACTCTCCGCAAGTGGACATTGGAATGAAAAGAGCAATATTGGATAGAGGACGGTGGTAGGTTCGCTTAAAAGCAGCGGAGGTTAGGATCATGGTGTCCAGTTTGCGATCGTTGAATTAATGAGGCATGTGAAGGGAGGTTTGCCATGTATACCCAACCTAGGGAGAATGTTTTGGTTTTGGGCATTTCATAGGTTATTTTAAAACAACCTTTTCGATTTTGATTGGATTCATGGGTGAGATCCTGATCATATATAGGATCTTAAAAGAAATAAGAGAAATAAAATCAAGATTTTTTGTATAAGTTTTGTGATGGCCAATAGGGTAGTGGCCAAATACTAATGGTGGGTGATAGCCTGGTAGGAGTGTGGCCGTAGTTTTAGTGGTAGATTTGATGTAATTTTGGTAATGGGCGGTATGGTGGTGGCAATATATTGGTGGCGGCAATATATTGGTGGCGGCTGAGATGGTAGGAGCCGAAAACTAATGCTTGGGAGTTGGAAAGTACTCAAAATAGGTATAGATTTAGTTCGGGTTTGTGTGTAAGTAGTGTTGGGCATGCAGGATGTTTTGGTTTTGGTGGAAGGATGTATATGCTCAGTTGGTGTTGTACAATAGAAAACGCATTGTTGTTGACTTCTTGAACATGGAGGGGCGTACCATATGGAGAGTTTTTTGGAGATATGGGTGGTCGGGGTCATTGAATGTACATAAACCTTGACGTCTCATTAAGAGGCTTTGTCGAGCTTGTCAAGTCCCAATTATGTTTGTGGGCCATTTCAACGAGATTCTCTCCGTGGATGAGAATGAAAGAGGAGTTGTCTGTAGAGAGATAGATGGATGCTTATAATGAAGCCTTGGATGAGTACACACTTTAGAATATGGGTTTTAGTGAGAACAATTTCACATGACAAAAAGGTTATGAGGAACGTGATGTGCGTCGCATGTTTCAGGAAAGATTGGAGAAGGTGGTGGCAACTACAAGTTAAGGGATAAGACTTTTTAATTTGAATCTCGTTGCTCTCAGGCCCGGAATGCTAAAAATGTTGTTATAGAGGCTTCAGAGGCTATCACAGGCTGGGATATTAATGAAAAGGCCGTGGGATGTACGTTGAAGTTGAGAGTTTGAACAAAAGGGAAATTTAGAGATATAAAAAAAATCTTAAGGACAAAGAACCTGAGCTTGTATGGTGGCGGTAATAACCATCAGCTGATATGCTTGAAATGTGTAGTACAGTTGCAGAGGATTTGCACTAACTTCACAGGCATGTGGAATCGTTTTGGTATATTCGAGCCCACAGGTGTATGCTAATTAGTCCCTGGGACCAGATGATATGCATGCTATATTTTACCATTTATAATGAGACATAATGAGAGGTTATTTTTGCTGTTTTGCGCAGGTGTTAGAAAAAAGTAGAGATATTGATTCCCAAGTATGCTTCACCGAGGAAAATGATTGAATTCAGGTTGATTGTCTTCTGTAATGTGGTATATAAAACTATTTGAAATTGGCTAATAGGCTCAAGGGATTCTTGGACGGGTTCATTACAAAGAATCACAGTGCATTTAATATCTATATACTTTTTACAAAAGATGATACTACACTCACTTTTGAGATCTTTCATGCTATGATTAGCCGTGGAATGTATTTCTCAAATTAGATGAATAAAACTCAAGAAAGGGTAGAGTGGGGATAGAAAAGGTGATGAATTCTATGGTTTCGGGACAGCCTGGGTTATAAAGGTGATGAGTTCGCATATGGTGTTGGTTAATGGGAGGCATACAAGTGTGATTGGGATGAGTCGCGGTCTCAGACAAGGTATCCAATATTTTCATATTTGTTCCTTGAGTGTGGTGATGTGTTTTCCAATTTGTTACAGGATGCAGCAAAAAGAGGCCTAGTTCACAGTATACAAGTTTGTATGGGTGCTCCAAGAGAGTATACATATCGTTTTTGATGATAAAAGCATCTTATTTACTAGATCGACATTGAGGAAATGTACATTCATAGTTGATCAGTAAGTAGAGAGACCATCGAGGGAAATTATAACTACTCTAAATTCGAAGTCGCGTTTAGCAAAAAGATGGTTCGAAAAGAAGATTGGCTATGGAAAATATGATCGGGGTGCAAGAGTTAGTGAGACATGAGAAGTATTTGGCCTACGTACAATTCTAGGTAGATCGAAGTAAGTCATATTTGCGAGCCTCAAAGAGCGTATTTGAAACTTGGCGAGTGGAAGGAGAAAAACAACTGTCAAAATTTGGGTAAGGAAGTCTTGGTCCAGGTGGTGGCTCAGGCCATCCCTACGTATATGATGAGGACCTTATTTTCGCTACCGAGGGTACAATTGATGAGATCCGTTCTACTATGAGCTGATTTGGGTGGGGATCGATTGAAGCATAATGTAAAATAAATCTTGTTGTTATTAGAGCTCTTGTTCAAATCAAGACATAAGGGGTTGGGGGTTTAAATATTTACGAGTCTTCAATCAAGCTAAACTCGCGAAGCTGGTGAGGAGATTGGTGGTGAACCGGATATCTTTTGTGGGAAGGATTTTAAAAGCTAAATATTTCAAGTATGGCTATGTGCTCTCGGGCTCCAAATCTCTCTCTCATCGCTCCTTGACTGTCTTAAAGTGCAAGTTTGTTATGGGCGTCAATTTCGGGATTGGATGAAACGTGGCTGCGGGTGAAACATCGGGGTGTGTGCCCATGCCAAACTCTGAGTCAGATCAAAATATTATGGCGATGGATTTCATAAACCATGAAAAGGGAGAGTGGCGGGTGAAGTTGCAAGCAATCATGATGGATGTTGATGTTGAGGGTGTGGTGGAGATCCCTCTTAGCAAGTGTCTCCGTTTGTGATCAATTATTTTGGGGGCCGGCCAAGGGAGGTTTGTACGCTGAAATATGGCTATTATATGGATAGATAAAGAAAACGATGACAGGGAGGTATTGGTGGTGTTAATGGAGTTGAGGGCTTGTGGAGGGAGAAATGGAAGATCAAAATACCACCTAAGCTAGCCCACTTTGTTTGCAGAGCTTGCAAGGACATCTTAGCTTGGAGAAAAAAATGGTTTCTCTATCATTGCATTACTAGTCATCGGTGTTAAGGTTGTAAGTTAAAGGAGAGTTAACAATCATCCTTTGGTAGAGTACACGCGGGAGGCCGGGGAGGAACTTGGGTTGTGGGGTTTAGCAAGCATGGCACCCAGGTCATCTTTGATGGAGCAATTGGATTGGATTCACCTGCAACTAGATGATGATGGCAAAGGGTAGTTTCTTAACCAAGATTTGGGCAATATGGTATCTTCAAAATGCATGGGCATTTGAGGAAGAAGCAACACCTAGGGCATCACTTGTGGTTGGCTATGATAGATGTACTATATATTCTAGCTCTATGCGTAGAGGGTAGTAACAACCTGTATTTGGCCCTTTGTGCAATATTGCCAAGGCAAATTTTGAACATGGGGAGGTGGGTGGGAGCTTTTGACATGGTTTAAAATATCGGTTGATCTTCAGGCAAAAGGCCAAATGTTCACGGGCTAAAGATGGGGATTGAAAATGTTAGGTTCATTAACCCCTCATTAGACTCTTCTAATGATGAACTAATTAAAATATTAATTAGTTATGCAAGATCTAGTGCATGCATACAATAATAACAAATATAAGAAGAAATCAAATTTCCTCACATTGTAAATGGCACGGAATGGGAACAAAAGTAGGACTCCTTCCTACTCTTGTTCTTGAGCTAAATAGATAGCCCTTGCATGACCCCTCCGAAAAAGTGGAAAAAGTGGTAGCGTATATGGGTCAATAAGTGATTCAATAGGGTTAGGTTGCCGTCATCGCGAGAATTATCATAGCTATATAGAAACCAGCACTTTTTGGTGAATCATCATCGGGAAAGCCATCTAAGGTCAAGCGGGGTGAAGATCCTCAAGCTTCAAGTATAGAAGTACTCCATGCCACTAGACTATCCCAAATCTCCACATATACTATTATAGTACATAATATATGTGGACCCTTAATAATATGTCTAATATAAATATTACTACACTTAGTAATATTATCAAGATATTAGAAATATGTAGAACTTAGTTTAAACATCAATTTCTCTAAGTTGTAGTATGAGAATGAGATATGTAAAAACCATAGTAATTGTCATGTACAAAGAGAACTTATTCTTATCACAAGGGGGTGGGGGACGTCGATCTTGGGTGTGGTGGAGGGACAAGCATGCATGCTTTTTTTGTCTTACCCAAAACACTAGGGTATAAATAGTTGAACTTAATAGGTGGTAAGTACACCTGTCAAATTCTGACCCGACCCATTTTTCTAGGGTCAAGACACGAAAATTTCGACCCGTTGACCCGTTTGACCCAAACCCGAAATGACCCGTTATTTTAGGGTCAAAACCCGAACCGACCCGGTCGACCCGTTGGGTCAAAGATAAATCAAGAATTTCATTAAAATATTAATATTTATATATTATATTTGAAAAAATGGTCAATAAAATATTATTTTTAGTACTAAAAAATTACAAACACAATTAAAAAATCAATTTTATACAATTTTAATAATATTTAATAATAAAATAATGATTAAAAACAATTTATTTTAATAATTATGTCAATATAGTTAATGTAAACAATAATTATGATTAAAATATTAATTTTAAATACGTTTTGCATTTATTAAAAATATATTTTCGATAAAAAAATCGGGAAAAAAAAGGCGTTAGAGACTATTTCTTGACCCGTATTCTAACCCTAACCCGACCCCTGACCCGTATGACCCGACCCGTATTTGACCCGACCCATATTTTGACCTGACCCGTATGACCCAACCCGGGACCCGACCCGCCCGACTCGTTTGACAGGTCTAGTGGTAAGTTATAAAAAATGGAATATAATAGGTGGTAAAACACAATTTTCCCTAATATAAATAATGACATGCATGATTTAAACATAATGTATTAGTGAATGAAAGTCTAAAACTGAAGAGTAAAAAGGAACACTGTCTAACAGTCAACTTCAGCAAAGTAATATAATAGCATAAATGTATATATAGTGATACATGTTTTGTCAAATCGTATACGATCCGTACAGACAATTTCATCATGTAATAGCACAAGTGAATAGATAGTGACTCATGTACCTTTGTCATTCTAATTCATTCCAGCTTTAATACGACGCTTTGAAATAAAAAAAAATAGGAAAACATTAAGTTAAAGAAAAATTATAAATGATTTTAATGGTTGAATAATCAGGAAGATTTTAGAGATCGCAATCACGTCAATCATGTCACGGTCAGTTCATGTCAATTTAGGTCGGATTCAGATTGGGACAATTAAGGTTTTTATCGGTTGTCGGTTAAACCTCGGGCAGGTTAGTTCATTTTAGGGTTCTACTAAGTTAGACAGGGTCATCTTTTTCCAACTCTAGATGATTTTTTCTAATTTCTTCAAAACTCTATCACTTGTTTCCCCCCACCGTATTTACTGAACTTTCAAATTGGTCTCCAAAATCTAATTTAATTTTATTTTTTTATAATCATTGCTACTTTTATAAACGTAACTTAACTACATGAACCGCGTACATTTCGTACTTAACAAACAATTATGTGTCAATTATGAAATTTATATGAATGAAACATGCACTTACGAGCAGCTCAGGAGTAGACACACGATACATTCAGAAAACATTCACGCGGTAGTGCTTTACTAAATCAGAAAAACAAATTAACTATGCATTTATTTTCATGACAATTGGGAAAATTAAATTATAAATGTAAAAATTAAAATCGTTTAAACTAACGTTTTCCTACATGCAAGCAAACATTGGAACAAGTCTGTACAAAAGTGTGGGTAGTAACCAATGGGAGTTTTCTCAATTTCCTCATCTGTTAGCTTCTGCAAGAAAGAAAATAAAACATACTCCCTTCTATTCTCATCCAATCAGAGTACTATATTCATCCAAATTCTGCTTTTATCTTCGGAGTTCATGTGAAAGTTAAGCCATTTCGTTGGGAATTCCAAAAAAATTCTTGAATTCATAACCCAAAATATAAGATTGAATATGTTATAAAAAATGCACATATCATTCATTAATGTTGTCGATATAATCAAAGAAATTCTTCAGTTCGAGCGGAATAAATGTTTGACCAACATCTTCTTCAAAAGAGTAGTTCATGACATCTTCATTATTTGAACTAGCTCCCTTATATCGTTTATTGGTTTGGCGATCCTGAAATCGGTAGAAGTCTCCCCTATCGTCTGGCGTGACAAATGTGTTGAAGGTCAAATTGCCAAATGCATCGCCAGTCACGTAAAAGTACATCAAACCATGGATGACATCCCTACAAAACAATATATTTTAAAATTAGACGCAATCATTAAAATTTGGCTTTTCATTATGCAATTAAATCAAACAATCATTAAACATAAAAAAAATACTACATAAATAATCATTAAACCTGAAAATTTGTATCCACGTCATCATGTATTTCTTATATAAAAATATAGAACTTTCTATTTTGAAAAACATCTTAAAAAGTTGAATTAATTATGTAACTCAACTGTTTTTAATGTAAAAAAAATAAAAGGTAGACAAATGACCAAGACCAAGGGAATATAATGATAATAAATAAAAAAATCAAAGACAACTACAAGAAATAA
Organism: Heliosperma pusillum; assembly: GCA_022085475.1. Lineage (NCBI taxonomy): Eukaryota > Viridiplantae > Streptophyta > Magnoliopsida > Caryophyllales > Caryophyllaceae > Heliosperma > Heliosperma pusillum. The sequence continues at coordinate 45,762 of JAIUZE010070398.1, forward strand.
TTGAAGAAAATCTAATGAACGTCAGAATATCTGTGGCTAAATACGGATAATCCGTGGCAAGGTTTAGTAAATTGTGGCGATTTACATAACATAAATATATATACTTTGACAATATATAATGACAATAATATATGTATTGATTAATAAAAACATTAATTTATTACGAAACTCTTTTATTCTCAAGTCCCATAGCGATCGCAAATCCGACTTTCAACAACACCAACCTGACAACATAGCTAGTCCCGTAAATCACTTGTTTCCTCCACTGTATTTACTGAACTTTCAAATTGGTCATCGAAATCTAATTTTATTTTATTTTTTTTATAATCATTGCTACTTTTATAAACGTAACTTAACTAAATGAACTGCGTACATTTAGTACTTAACAAACAATTATGTGTCAATTATGAAATTTATATGAATGAAAAATGCACTTACGAGCAGCTCAGGAATAGACACACGATACATTCAGAAAACCTTCACGCCGTAGTGCTTTACTAAACAAGAAAAAACAAATTAACTAAGTATTTATTTTCATGACAATTGGCAAGATTAAATTATATATGTAAAAATTAAAATCATCTAAACTAACGTTTTCCCACATGCAAGCAAACATTTGAACAAGTCTGTACAAAAGTGTGGGTAGTAACCAATCGGAGTTTTCTTAATTTCCTCATCTGTTAGCTTCTGCAAGAAAGAAAATAAAACATATATAATAAAAATATAAACATAATTACTAAACCATTTTATGAAAACCAAAGTGTAACGAGCCTAATAGTTAGAGATGCTAGATTAGTAAGATTGTTAAGGACATTGTTAGAGCTGCAAGTTAGTTATAAGACTAGGCAACTGTATAGAATGAGTGACCTGTTCTAAACTACTAATCCTTCAATAAATATCATTGTATAGTTGTAAAAAGTCTTTCAACAATCCAATCTCTATCTTTCCCCTAAAAAAATTGTAATCTTTCTCTATTATTTGGTTATACATTGCAATCAGAGTACTATACTTATCCAAATTCTGCTTTTATCTTCAGAGTTCTTGTGAAAGTTAAGCCATTTCGTTGGGCATTCAAAAAAATTCCTGAATTCATAACCCAAAATATAAGATTGAATATGTTATAAAAAATGCACATACCATTCATTGATGTTATTAATATAATCAAAGAAATTGTTCAGTTCGTGCGGAATAAATGTTTGATCAACATCTTCTTCAAAAGGGAAGTTGATGACATCTTCATCATTTGAACTAGCTCCCTTACATCGTTTATTGCCTTTGGCGATCCTGAACTCGGTAGAAGTCTCCCCCTACCGTCTGGCGTGACAAATGTGTTGAAGATCACATTGCCACATGCATCGCCAGTCATGTAAAAGTGCATCAAATCATGGATGACATCCCTACAAGACAATAAAATAATGATAAAAGAAAGAATGATTAGAGATATTTAGAGAGAGATAATAGATAAGAGAAATGAGAGAAGGTTTTTTATTGATATTCAATGAATCAGATAATTTTTACATTGGGTGTATTTATAAGTTGTAATAGCTGTAACAACCATTTATAACAACTAACAAACTAATCCTAACAGACAACATACTTTCCCACCACTTTAGAAGATTGTACTAATTATATTGTAAGTCTGTAACAAATCAATTATATTTGAGATCTAACGATCTTAAGGTTCATTGAGAAAAGTTAATTACAACTGGGACAATCATCAAAATAGTAATAAAGCAAAGAAGAAGTTCGATTGAAAAATTAATTGTATTGATTGGAATATTCTTGGAAGAGATTACAAGAATTGTTGGCTGAACTCAATACATAAATTAGAAAGCTACTTCACTTATATACTTGTGATGACCCATAACAACTCATAACAACTTTTGTAACCAAGTTTGTAACGACCAAACAAACTATTATTAATTGACTTGCTTGAGCTGGAAGGCATATTTTAATAGAACTATTCCAGATGTCTTACTTAAATGTTCGCATATGAAACAAAAAAATATTTCATAATTGCGTGAATATGATTCGTAGTCAATTATTTCACTCCATTTCTCAAGGAATTATGAGCACTTTTGTTTGCACACTGATTTGAAATAGTGTGTAAGAATATACACTACTTTATCACGAGATAAATGGAATCTCTCTCAATTTTCACTGCTTGTTCCACTCCCAACAAGCTGCTGTGTTTGGAGCATACATCAACAAACTTTTGAATTTTTGCGATGTGTTGATCTTGATTTATAATAAAATTATTTCGAACATCTGATACATTATTTTTTGTAAACCCGATATTGCAATCTTGACCGCATGATTTCTATCGGATAATTTGTAATGAAATTTTATCTTACAAACAAAATGATAAGATCAATTCATAGGAGAATCTAAAACTAGAGGATGAAACTCACATGAAATCAAGTTATATACCTTTTGTCTTAGAAAAGTTGGACTTTTTTTATTCTTACAAACCTCGGTCTTCTCCTTCTTCTCCTTCTCCTCCCCAACCCGTTCTTTCAAATTTTTCGTCATTAATCACCATTTTTTGTTTACATTTGTTTTTCTTTCGTCTTCCATGGTGCTTCAATGGTCGGTGCAAACCACGTCGTCATGTATTTATTTTTTTATTCAAAAAAAAAGTGTTGAAAAAAATTTAAAATTAGACGCAATCATTAAAATTTGGCTTTTCATTATAAAATTAAATCAAACAATCATTAAACATAAAACCCATACTACATAAATAATCATTAAGCCTGAAAATTTGTATGCACGTCATCATTTATTTCTTATATAAAAATATAGAATTTTCTATTTGAAAAACATCTTAAAAAGTTGAATTAATTATGTAACTCAACTGTTTTTAATGTAAAAAAAATAAAAGGTAGACAAATGACCAAAGCCAAGGGAGTATAATAATAATAAATAAAAAAATCAAAGACAACAACAACAAAAATAATTGAAGAAAATCTGATGAACGTCATAATACCTGTGGCTAAATACGGATAATCCGTGGCAAGGCTTATTAAATTGTGGCGATTTACATAACATAAATATATGTTGTTTGTTATTATATAGAGTATATATATATATATATATATATATATATATATGTATTGATTAATAAAAACATTTTTTTTCTTACGAAACTCTTTTATTTTCAAGACCCATAGCGATCGCAAATCCGAGTTTAAACAACACCAACCTGACAACATAGCTAGACCCGTAAATTTCACGGGTAATATAACTAGTTATAGATTAATAAGAGCATTATGAATCATTACTTGGTGTCAAACCCTATATTACTGTTAATGTTAGAAATCAAATTGAATTGTTAATAACTTTTCTAATGTCATTGGAATGAGTTTGATGAGAATTAATTACTAGTGGATACATGTTTATTTATACAAATAAAACATAAGTAAAATAGGTGGACACATCACACATACGCTATTATCTCTCCAATGTGAGGTCGGATATCTACTCCCGTGGTTCACACAATACGTTGCACATCGCTTTTCAACATGATGTCAAATGAAATAAAAAAAACAAAAGTTAATAATAATAATAATAATTATACATCTAAAACTAGATAATTCAACACTAATAAGAACCAGATAAACACTGACAGACCTTTACTGTCATTTTAAAGCTAAAATATTAGCAACGTCAAAAATAAGATTGGTATTCAAATCATCAGATAATGAGGCCTTAATCAACTTGTTAGCATGCTCGAAATCATCCGAACGTATAAATTTATTAAGAAGATTTTCAAGGCCACCGCCAAATTCAACATTTGGAATTCGTAGTAGCATATCAATTAACCAACAAAGGAATCTCGACGATAATAATATCATCGACTTTTAAAGTATTACCTTTGATGCAACTTGCGGACTTTTCGTAATCGTTATTCCCTATGAATTGATTAACAAATTGTCTTACGGTTACAAATATCGCGAATTTTCCATTGCTTTCATTATTTAGGTTCAAATCAATCTTTTTCTCTTTACTTAAAATCCAAACAATAAACCCTAATTTTTTAAAGACAAATCAAACATTTTTCTTTAAATTCAATGCACTAAAAAAGAAAGTCAAATTATATACTCCCTCCAATTCTCAATAACATTCCTCATTTCTATTTTCGTTTATTTATAATACTTTCCCTATTTTCTTTTTTGGTAAGTTTTTGTGTAGTCCAAATTTCTATTTTCCTCATTTCTGTTTTGTTTATTACAAGAGTAAGAAAAGGGAAGGGTGAGTGTTCTTTAGGGTTATGCTCTTTTGTAGACATGATTTGTTTTGTTTTTTTATTTATTTAAAAATGGGTTTTATTGACAACTATCACATATTAAACCTTGTTTATCAATGGTCTTCCTTACCTATGTTTCAATAATAAAATATTACTAGTTTTAAACCCGTGCAAATTGCACGGGTATGTTGTTTTAGGGATTGTTATATTAAAATTGTAAATATAGATTGTTTATTGAGCAATTATTTCGTTTTAAATTTATCTACTAATTGTAAATATAGATTAAGTTTAATATTAAAAAATTATCTCATTTTAATTTTATCTACAAAATAAAGAGTAATGTTTTAAATTAAAGCAAAAAAATTCCCTACGTTTTGTTTAACAATTTTAGTTTGGCAACGTAATAAATTGAGTTACAAAGAAGATTTTGGATTTGAATTAAAACTTTCGCTTAGAATTAATATATATGATATATTGGAGTCAATTGTTTGTGTGGTTGTTATAGTACGATACGTCCTATTCTTAGTTAAATTTGAGTTTTTACTCAGTTTTGTTACTCGGGCGGCTTAAAAAAAGCCTGACTTATATATTATTTAGTCGGAAATTAACATAGAATTGGCGAAATTACAAATTGTTACACTCATTTTACATTTAGTTTAACCCGTGCAGAAGACAAAATGAAAGTTTTAACCCGGGTATATTTATAAATACAATCATTGACCCAATTTTCATGTAGTAGAGATTTAGAGTTATTAGACAAAACAAAATGAAAATTGACCCGTGCGTATCTAAAAATATTATATACTTCAAAACTCTCATTAAAATATAAGGCACACTATAAATAAAGTTGTGTTAAAAATATTATATGAACAACTAATGCTAAAAAAAGTGTATAACAATTATTCATATTTTTATCATATATCAACAAATAGTAACTCAATAAAATAATTAACAAATTACTATTTCTCACTCAAACTTTTACTTGGTACTCTAAGAGCCAAATGAATCCTCTTTATTTCTTTATTTTCCAGTTCCTTTCAAATACGCACATATTATATTATATATATTTCGTTTCATTCATTTACCTTTTTCTACTCAAGTATACTTACATCCACCGATCCAGGCCATTGATAGATAATGGCCTTCATTTCTTTTGAGGAAATGGCGAGGATTCTTACTCCACTAAGAGCCCATATAAAAAAAATACAAATTCTCATTCAAGACAGCTACTATTCGTCTTAAGTATAAGACATGTCAAATAAATTCCAAATCGTGTACTTGTTACCTAAGAAATACTAAATATTTTGTCTATATTACCATTATATTATGTGGTAGTAATTGACCAGTCTTAATTTTAAGACTGATAATACAATTTTAAGCAAGACTTACGGTGTAAAAAATTCATAAATTCTCATTTATGACGGGCATTATCCATCTTAACATTTAAACGAATCAAATACGTACCAAATCACCCAATTTGTTGCCTAAAAAATACCAAAAAAATTTTCTTTATTGGTATCATTTAATAGTATTTAAAACGTCTTAAACTTAAGACTGATAGTGCCCGTCTTAAGCAAGACTTCATATAAAAACAAAAAAAATAATAGCAAAATTTATATTAATCTATAAACCATGGTCTATGGACTATCTACGGCCCAAACAAAACCTTCGTATCTATTCATATACTCCATATCTGAATATGATACTCGTCGGATATAAAAAAAGCCCTATCTTACTCCATACACAAATTACTCTCTTTCTCGCCTCTCATCCTCTCTCGCTCTCTTAGCTCTCTGAAACCTCTCTTATTCTCACCCAAACCTTTAAAAATAGTACGAAGTAGTCCACAATTAATAACTATTCCTTAAATATGATACTCATCGGCTAATTGTATGTAATGATGTTTGTTTCCTTTTTTTAGCAATATCAGTTTAAAGAATTTTATAATCTAATTTTATTACTTATTCGATTTTAGTAAAAATTGTTGCAATTTTTTTGTTTATTTTTTTCTACTTACAATTTAGTATTTCTTTCTTCGTTTTTTCATTTTTTTTTTTTGGTTTTTTCATACTTATATTCATAAATTTCAACCATAATTAATTAGTTGATTTTTTTTATATAAGCAAAGTATTTCATGCAAATAGAAAAAAAAAATAGATCTACGATGTTTACATTTTGTAAAGTATTTACTTTTATAGAACATTATGTTCTTTCATTAAAAATTTTGTCGTAGTATAATTATGATTTTCTTTTTTTATAATAGTAGTACTTTTGTCAGTAATTATTTTCAAGTTTTTATAATAACAACAGAAGCCTTCAATGTTTTGTATTTTGTGCGACTATATTGTAACATAATTGTGACTATAGTCAATTAAATATGATTGAGATAATTGTTGTAATTATAATTATTTACATTTAGTAAAATATGTAATTATATAATATATGCCATTGTATAATATGTCATACTTATATGGATTTTGTATTTGAAGTATTGTATGATGAAGAATGAAGTTCTAATTAATTCCTAAATAAGAAGTGAGCCTAAACATCAGGAAATTAAAAGCAACATTTGACATTTTGACTTTCAACCACAGAGCGACACGTAGGCTATGTGGTTGTTGTTTTAATAAATAAGGATTAAAGATATTCATAAATCTGATGACTTTTGTTGTTTTTTTATTTAAATTACTAAATATTTGTATATTGGAATATTTAACTTGTTATGTGTTGTAGATATTTTTTTTGTGAAAAATGGAGTAAATCGTAAGCTACTTATATATATATATATATATATATTTTTTTTTTTAATTTATTATCTTGTAATTTATTATTATTTTTTTAAATTGATCTAGAAGCCAAAAGTACATTTATTAAATATTGATCGGTAGATTTCATAGTTATGGAATTGTAGAGTTTGCTGTGAAGAAAGAGAGAAATTAATTGTGTTGCTCTTGATGTGGGGCCCGCTTTACTCTTTCACTTCCTTGTTTTTAGCGGCCAATCAAAATCTTCTAAATGTTATTGCTTTTATGTATAGTAGATTTTCTTTTCATCACCTACTTTACTAAGACATGTCCATCATTATTCATTTTTATTAGGAACACTTAACTTAACCCACATATAATAGTTCCATGAGTAATAAACAAAAGAAAATAATTTAAAAACAAAAATTGTGCTTGGCAACATACAAGATGAAGATATGCAGACACCAAGAAAACTAAGAGTTTTAAAACATGATACATAGCTTACCTAGCTGTTATTTATAATGTTTAAAAAACTTTATGTGTTGAGGAATTTTTTTGATATTATAGAGGAAGGATTTGATGGCGTTGAATAGTGTTAGTAGTTGTTGGAGAGCTGAACATTCTGCAACCGGTAAAAAATGGATTCTAGTTTGCGCAAATAATCACACATTAGAAGACTGTCTAGGCAATGGTTTAAGTTTAAGTACCCAAGGAGGAAGGCGTTATCTTCGTACAGAATTTCACTTGGTGGATCTAATGCACAACAAACTTCATACATTGTTTACCTTCACTTCTTCAGTTTGTGGTAACATATTCTATGGTGTCTTTTGATAATTTGGTCTACATTTTTGGCCATCTCCCTTTTTATGCCGTCGATTCTTCTAAATTCAAACAACTCTAATCTATGTCCCCTCAAACCCACCAAAATATCTTCTTAGGAGGTTCCCATCTTGATTTTAACCAGTCTCTACAGACGGGCAGGTGCCCTACTCTGGTTCTCAGTAAAAATGTCATTTTACCTAATTGCACTAGTCTTTTGGGAACGATACACTTTTGGAACCGCATATCTTGACCCTGAGGTTTTTGATCCCGTTGATGGCAATTGGAAGTCCATTTTCTCTTAGGTTAACGAGTACAAACTTGTCGATTGCAAAATGTCTTCGTCATGCTCTCCTTAACCCTTCCAACAAGCGGTTTCTTGTGCACTTGTATGGCGGTTGATCAGCTTTCATCTCCATCCATGTATGCATTCTTTCCTCCCGACCTCCATCCTGCTGTTGTGATGATACTCGATCTAGTGGTAGGATTTGGGAATGTATTGCTCCCGATTTCCATGGTTGGACTCAGCTGTTGTTGATGATGATGTGATCTACTTTCATAGCCGTAAATTTCAATCTGTTGTTCGTGCTTTTGATATCGCCACTCAAACAAGCTTAAATCTATTATAAAAAATATTGGCAAGCTTAAATGTATCTGACTTAATAATATATACAATGAAAAGGGCAAATAGATAAAAAAAAAGGAATGAATATACTCACTCAAAGCAAAACGTAACTACTGTTAAATAATAAGATCCATAATTTAATAATTTTTATTGTACCAAAAAAAATAACTTAATAATTTTTAATAGTGGTGGATGAGTCGGATTATGAAAATTTTAAAATAATTAATGAGATAGGGAAAAGAAGATTTGATGAGGGAGAAAGTAGATGAAAAAGTGAGATGATAAAGAGATAAACTTTTTATTTACTTTCTCTTCTATCTTTTTCTCTAATAACCAGTTAAAACATAATATATTTGCCTTCATCTACTTGTCATCCGATCCCACACAATATATATTAATTTAATCTATTGTAAGAGGGTAAATGTAGAAGGTGGGAGGAAGAAGGTAGGGAGCAATCTTTTTTAAATGGTTGGGCGGAAATATTGAGGAATGAAAACTCACTACGAGTGTAAAAGGGTCAAATAGACTTAATTTAGGTCAAGTAAGGATTACCTATGTGCAACAAATAATTTTTTTTTTGGCAACAAGTTAGACTTATAATATGCACAAATTCTCATTTAAAACGATCACTATTTTTCTTAAGTTAAGGACGGGTCAAATACATGTCAAATTACCTCATTTATTGCCTAGAAAATACCAAAAACTTTGTCTTTATAACCACCAATTGTAGTATTTGACCGTCTTAAGTCTAAGACGGATAGTATTCAAAACGGATAGTATCTGTTTTAAGCAAGACTTATTGTATAACCCTTCTGAATAACTAAAAGAATATGTCAAGCTCAAAGTTTCTCGCTCAATTTTCACTAGTTAGGATTAGGCCTCCAATAATTATGCATTCTAAAATGCAATTTTCACTAGCTAGGATTAAGCATTCTAAAATACATTCACTCTAACCTACAAACTGGGTTTTAACATTTTTGGTTATGCTTAAATATTTGCCATAAACTTTTGGTTATTTTATAAAAATATTGGCCTAAGTATAACTCATATATTTGTGTTATTTGTAGAAAATTATATTCTACCAAAAAACTGTTATTTACATTTTTCTATCTCTTAATAATTAATAGTACACGTTAATAACTAACTATAGACTCTAACAAAATGTTTAAAATTTAATTAATATACATTTCTCTATACACCACAATCTAAAAAGTTGTGCATTTGCACATGATTTACACTAATATAGACCTACGTGAAATAATTAGCTAAATCAAATATCGTATAATATGAATCTAGTGAATAAATTGGCGGCCTAGATGATATGTGCGCTCCCGCCAATGTATAAATTTAAGTAGTTTTACGAGCATGAGTTATGAATTTATCGGGAAAAAAACTCTTCCACAACCGCATCAATGACAATGACTATGATCATTTAATCCTTAAGAACAAACAACACATGATTATTAGATACGAAATAGTTAAGAAGAGACTACACCGTAAAAGAAAAAAAGACCAATATAACTTTTTGTTATCTCATTAAGTATGTCTAGACGACATAAAAGTTGTGAGTTTTCTACCTTATACCCCTAACTTGTTTTTCTTTTTCAAAATTCAAGGCCGACCTCTATAAAAAGGGTGATTTTTTTTTTGAAACCAAGGCCTTTATGAGATTATTTACTTGAAAAATAATTACCGTTCTCTAAACTGGTAGCCGAGACTCATTAACGGTCAAATTTTTTTTGTGAGAAAAGGATTACATCTTCCAAAATGAAAAAGTTGAGGGTTACAAGTGAGAAAATTCGTAAAAAGACTTCCCGGGGATTTTTGTAGTCATCAAATACAAAAACTAAGAGTGATTGTTATCCATCTTTTACCTTGATCCACCCTAAACATATAGCTTAATTGTTTTCCACCAAAATTCCTATATTATTATGGAATAATTTAAAGTAGGTGGGTAATCTTTTTAAGTTTAAAACATTTATATATTAAAAAAAATGTAAATATTATTATAGGTAGTTTAAAAAAACCTTGGAGACTAGGATACCGAATAAAAAAGTCTCAGCTAACAACTCTTTCAAAAGGGTGTTAAACCCACACATTTAAGATAAAGAGTTGGTCTCTCTTTATACGGGGTTAAACAATATTTTTGTTTAAAACCGTAAAACAGGATTTTGTAATAATTTTACAACCAAATATACTATTTTTTGGAAAACAAGTTAACATAAGCTGTAACACTTATTGTACAATTGTGATTACATTTTATCATAAAATAGGCACAAAACACCGTCTAAAACATCAATCGTAAAGTTGCTGTTTGAAACAAGAATTTGCCTTAACTAAAAGTTCTCTTATCAAAATTAAGAATAAAATCAGTTTCTTATTCAATAAGATTGATTTGTTTAAGAATCTTAGATTCAATGAAACAAAGTAACAATTTCTTTTAAGGGCTTGCCCGGAATGCATGAGAATAATTAGAGAGTAAATTTTAAGTGGGGATAATCAATCGAGAAACCAAATATCTGGGTAATGAGTTCCTTGATGATAGGTTTAACATGTAGGTAATGATTACTAAGTTATTTGTTACCGCATTAATAATTACTCAGGGGGGAGGGTGAGTAATGTATTATTCCTTCATTCATAAGGGTAATAGATACTCTAGGTGAATAATTACCCTCATACCAAACATAGAAAAAGTACATATTCATTGCCCTCCTTTTACCATCAATTTAAGCAAGCCCAACGTAAGATACAAGAGATGTTAGTTGTATTATTTGTCCGAAATACATCGGTCACTTTTAACGGGTTTGTTTGATGTACTCTGTATTTGTAAGTTGTTTTTTTTTTAAAAAATTTTTATCTTACACAAAATTTATTTAAGAAAATTACAAATTAAGTTAAATACAAGGAATATAATATTTTTTTTCTTAATACCACAGTCTACGAAAGCCGTGCATTTGCACGAGACCTCCACTAGTAATTTTATTATTTATTATTCCCTAATACTAAAATTAGGTGTAGCAAGAGGGAATGCTCAATTTCCCCTCCCGCCAATTTGTTTAAAGTGCTAAAAATGGCTTCTTACAGCACAATATTTGCGATTTCATCGCCTATGTTTATCTAGTTATCTTTTCCTTGCCCCAATTTAGTTATCATATTTCTGTTTCCACATTAGGATAAGCCCTTTTCCTTTTCGTCCTTGGCATCATTTTTTCATATTTTCTTTAATTGTCATTTTTTGTGGATAAAATTTTCAATATTGATTAATCAAATATTCATATAGTTAATTCCAATTCTAAAAGGTTTGGTTCATCTGGGTAGTTCTTAATTTTGTCTTATGCTGTGAAATTTAGTCTGTTACAAGGTTTAATTTGTCAAACTAGGTTTTGTGTGATGGGGAAGGAAGAGGATAAGATAGAGAAGCTAATTAGAAGCTTATTAAAGCTATCGCAGAATCGACGATGCATCAATTGTAACAGTTTGGTAATGCATTTCTTCATCAATCATTGGTTTAGGAATATTGATTATTGCAAATAATTTGAAATGTTAAGAAACATTTTGGTTTCTTAAAAGGTTATGTTTTCTAAAATGGAAATTAGGAGATGGCCATGATTATCCGGTTTTGAAGATTAAATAATCATTCAAAACCACTAAGTTTCCGATTATTTAAGCTGAAAACATGATGAAAATGTTTATATTTCATATGCTTAATTTGTTTAACAGACATTACAATTGTTAAGGTGTACAAGGATACTTGACTCAATATGTTCTTGAGCTAATTTAGATTGTTTTACCAGGGACCGCAATATGCTTGTACAACATTTTGGACATTTGTGTGTACAAATTGCAGCGGTGTGCAGTAAGTTTCGTCTACTTTCTTTATTTAACCACAAAATTCCGGTACATTTTCAGCAAATTAGTCATCATACTACTAATAATAAGGTGAAATGTGTCGGTTCTTTCATTTTCATTTCGAATGTACCAGAACGTTTGAAATGTTTTAGGTTTAAAAGTATTGGGACAAATGACTCACTAAACCGTATATGTTTCTTATATTATGAACTGGCTTTCGGTTAAAACAATCTTGATGCATATGGGTCATTTGGTAACAATGTCTTGTGAATTTATCAAAAACGAAAATGTTGAATACATGTGACCCACTTGTCTCACCTTAGGATTGGTGTTAATACTTAAGGTCTGAAAGCGTGCTTTAGTTGATCCCAGTGTGTTCTTATTTGTTCTTCACGTTTCAGCCGGGAGTTCACTCATCGCGTGAAATCAGTATCCATGGCCAAATTCTCCATGGAAGAAGTCAACTCTCTTCAAGCAGGAGGAAATGAGGTTCGAATTTCTGTACTTTGTGCTTCATACAAATACAAAAAAGGTCTACAGAGTATAGTGACTAACTCAAATAATTTTTATTATTTCAAGAAAGCGAGAGAGATTTATTTCAAAACGTGGAATCCACTTCGTAATGTTTTTCCAGATAACAGGTTTTGATATTTATATTAATTTGTATTCTTTGGTGATATATCACATTTATCTAATAAAAGACATATCATTGCTACATTTTGTTCATGTTTGCAGTAACATCCAAAAACTTCGTGATTTCATCAAACAAGTCTATGTGGATAAACGATACACTGGTGATAGTCATCATGTCCTACTTCCAAGGATAAGAAATGTAAACTAGTCACTAAACATCTATCTTTTACGATAAAATCTTGATTCGACCTTGAGACTTAAAGGTCATCAAGCTCTTATATCTTGTGAAAAGACAATCTCAACGAAAAACTTACGTTGATGGTTGACACCCAATCAATGGCCATATACCTTAACAAACCTTTTATCACGCGTTAAAACGATGGTTAACGATGTGTCTTAAATTTTACATATGGTCAAATTATCCCATTTAAGCGTTTGTGAATATTGTTATATGTTTCCCTATTGGATATATTCTTCTTGAATATTGTCAAAAAATTATGTAACTATAAATGTCAACATTAACCAGAGTGACAAGGATGAGAGTTACGAGCGGACAAGACGAGATACCTCCTGTGAAAGAGCTATTGACAAACATAGCAGATATGCTATCGACGAAGTTAGAAGTCCAGTATATTCGAGGGATATTAACCATGAAAGATATAGTAGGTATTCCAATATTGAAGTGAAAAGTCCAGGGTACTCCCATTAAAACTCTAGATATGGCGCTCTAAGGGCGAGTTCTCGTTTTGATGGTACAGATGGCCGCTACCAAGTAGATGATGCAAGGATTGCCGGGCGTTCTGCTACTCAAATGTTCACCACTGAAGACATAAAACCCAGAAAGAAGTCGCCTCCTCCTGTTCAGAATGTAAGAGAATGCTTAGGAGACAAGTTTGTGTCTTTGCGTGTCGGAGATCAAACTAAAAGAAGCGTCTATGGCGCCACAAACTGTCAAGTAACTACCTTCGAACAATTAGTAATTAAAAAAGTTATTTTGCTCTTATTTTGATGGCGTAATTAACCTGTATATAATGTTTTTCAGGCAAGAGATTATGGTGCTCAAAATAGTCCGCGGGCAACAGGTGATCAATCCAAAACAACACACAAAAGAAGTGTTTCAGCGAACGTCCAGGCGAGTTCCTTAGTGAATGTTCTTATCTAGGCGAGGTCTTTAGTGGATGTTTTTTTTGTAACTTGCCCTGCTTGACTACGTTTTGCATATCGACATGACACTTAAACGGATTTTCTGTGGCCAACATAACTGTATATACTATATGACTAAACCATGAATTTTTCTTACAAATTAGTTGAATCTGATATTCCTACACATACACACACACACACGTTTGTTGGATAATTGCATCAGAATCCGGGTAAGATAATTGCATCAATGTCTGGATAAGATAAGACAAGTCATGGTAACATTTATATATTTCAAAATTATTGTTCATCATTCTCAGACCCTTTCTAAGATCTTACAATGTTTCGTAACCTTTTATAATGCAGAACACATCCTCGCCATCTAATAAAACTTCCACCACTAATGTATCGTTGAAGCAGAAAAGTGGAAGTGAAGGATCACTGGTTGATTTTGCGTCTTTTCCCCCTCCACCTCCTCCACCTGATGTATCCATTCAGAATCAAGAGCTGCAAATCCAAGCTGTTGGGACTCTTGATAAGGAAGAAGCTTATAATGTTCTCCCCCCTCCTAAAAATACCCTAGAATTCCTGTTGTTTGAATTGTCAAGTCCTGCTGAAATCCCCCCTAGTGACCACATAGAAGCTCAAACATGTGAGGATATTGCGCCGACTATACCTTCGAGCAATTCTTCGACATTACATCATGTGCCACCTGAATCCTGTCAAACTAATGGTAAGATCTAATGCACATATATGAAGAATGTCTTCGCCATTTTCTTTCCCAATTCACCACAGCCAAACACAAACTAACAATGGTATTATAGACACCTCAACACTTCAATTGGCTTTGGTATCAACTCAAGAATTCCAAAGCACACCTAGTACTACTTCAACAACCATTCCACAATCGAATCAAATGGTGCCGAATTTTCTTAGTGAAGACGTTTTCTCTTCATTGGTTGAAACCAACAAACACCAGTTTTCAAGTAATCACCAATTGGAGAATTCTTGCAACACTGTTGTAGATAGGCACTATGCTGCTCTACAAACTAGTCATTCATATGGACATTCAAATCATCAGGTAATAATTATATCCCATTATTTCATGATAAAAATTCATATGGATAAAATTAGTTAATATCATTTTAAATACCATTATTATTAACAGGCAGAAAACTTATACCCTGAACTAAGTGCAAAAGTAGATCTTTCCAATTCAACTGCACAAACATCAATACAAATACCTGCTGAAGGTCCAACACATGAGAAAAAGGCTAATGTAAGATCTAGCGGAAGAGCAGAACTTCCTGAGGTAATAAGTATTTCTACATTTTTTACAAAGTCTTCCCTTGTTACATGACCAATATCCCTTGTATAATGATTCAAAAAGTCCTATATTTGAAGGTCTCATGATAGATTTTAGTAGGTTAATAAATGTGGATATCGGACATATTTTGATGGGTCTATATGGATTGTCTTTAATTAGGACCTTTTCGCTTCACTATATCCATCAAGGGCGATGTCGCCACCAGTATGGCCGATGAGTGCGTCCTATGGCATGGGGTTTAACATGCAATATTACCATAATTCTCCAATGGTATGTTCCTTAATTGGTACAAAATAGCGATTGTTATAATGTTTATTTAGTTGAAGATTAGGATTTACGTGATGCTTACTAATGTTTCACCATGCTTAGTATATAATGATAATAATCGTTCTTGCTGCAAAAATGGATACTTTATGACAGAAAACTCCGTCATATTCTAATGTTGGCAAGTCAGTAAACCCGTTCGATACTAATGATGATGTCGTTCAGCACCAGTCGACCACGGTATATCCTCCCTTCTTCTTTTACACATACACAACCAAAAATCTTGAATACAGTATTAAACATGATATACATACTGAATTTTATAAATCATCATGAAGTTGCTTGTTTTTTTTGTTCTTGCTTTGTTCTAAAAGTAACATGTTAAGTTTTTATCACACTTGACCATAATTAGAATTAGATGAATGATTTAGAAACAATTGAACAAGTTTTTGAAACGCAGACTTCGTCCATGCCAATAGTAAAAGGAGGATTAGCTCCAACATGCATGTTACGTACCCAAAGTTATGAATCTCATCCTCAAGGTTTCCCGTTAGCTCATTCGCCATCATTTCAGTCCGGTAAGCTGCTGCAATGGCCGCCTACTAGTGTTTCTTGTCCATATTTTTTTGAATTTGTTTATACTTTATGCTGGATCAATGCTTCAAATTTTGACACATGAAATGCTGCACCTTGCAGGTGGTTATATAGGACAATTTCATTCCACTAATATCCCAGTTTCCAGGTATTGAGTTTATGCTTGACTTTGAATAATGTACCACCTATTCCCTCTCACACGTATGGGTTAAGGTAGCTCTATACCACGAGATTGAGAATTCGGTTGTGAATAATTTTTTTCCCATATTTGAATTAACTATTTTTGACATTAAAAAAAAACTCAAATCTGGCCTTATCTTTCCCTATAATACCTTTAAACGAATGCTCAAAATTCGATGATTTGTACACAAGGTTACTTTGTTATGATGGGAAGTAGTCGTTTTATAGTTTACTCATTTAATATGCAATGAACACTACTACAAAACAGATTATATCCTTAGAATATAACATGTAACTTGTGTATTTCCTATCAATATTAATTTTCTAATGGTATGTTTGTAGGCAGAATGAAATAGGTAGCTTTGATTGCGGAGCGACTACAGGACCAACACATTCGAACCATCATCCTACCTATCAATATCCAGCACCTGCTGATCTGAGATCCTTTCCAATGGGTAGAGGGAATCCATTTGGGTAAATGGGGGCCAAAGATAAACATTATCAACGGCTCTTTGATAACTAAAGATACTTCATGTCTTGTTGGAACTACCCAAATACTACGACAATGCTGTTTTTACGTAACACGAAAGATAACGACTAATTTTCAAAGTTGTGTATATATCATTGTATGCTCTTTTTATTGTATTAACTTCAGAAGAAAGGCTAAAGAAATGTAAAAACATATAGGATAATTACCGTAAAAAAATAAGTATGATAGAAGAGAAACGTTTGGTAATAAGAGTGAAGCTTACAAGCTGCAAAAAGAAAACCTAAACTTCTGATCAATCAAGACAAGAAAACTGAGCATTCCCTAAACTACATGTTCAACAATATCTTTGGAAAGATATGTTGTGTTTCGTCTCCCCTATTAGATTATTAGCCACAATGTTTTCGATGAAACAAAAACAAAAGTCTGGAAACTCATTAACTTTATACACTCATTACTAATCCAACAAGTAAATAAATTAATCACTCGATTACTCGAATATCTACATTAATATTGACTATCTCGTATCGATTTCTCACCACATAACAATTTGTATCTTCCTGAAACACTTTCGAGGTAAAAGTTAGGTATCTAATTTTTTTTCATCTCCAACTCGTGATGTGACAACCCTCGCGATAGCGGAAATTAAAACATAACAAGCATGAAATTATATAGCGGTATGATAACGTACACAATTACAACAAAAAAAAGTTCGGAGTTAAACAAACTATCAAGTGCGATAACATAAACATGGAGACTTTGAACAATATATTTTATACGAATTCAAAACTTAAATTCCGCTTTCGCAATGACTGATGCAAGGAAGACAACCCGCGAATACAATTTGGATCCTCTTCAATTATTTCCCTCTTCATTACCTCTGAATGGTCTAAATCATCTCAAAACGATCTGACGGTCATAACAATAAATAATGGATGAGGATGTGTTAATGTGTTGGAGAAATACTATATTAAAATGATTTTATTTGAGGTAATGTACCATCAAATACTTCCGAGGTAATGGAGAGTAAAGGAGATTAATGATTGAGTTCTCATTAGAAAATGTCATCAGTATAAATACAATATGCTAGCATATAAGCTAGGAACTAATTGCTACAAATTACAAGAGACTAGGTAAAAAAAAATAGACAAATAATTTACATATTTATTCTATCACTTCCCCGCAGTCGAAACGTGAGGCGATGTAACATAGAGATTGTACTGAAAATTATCAAAGAGAACTAACAGAAGACCCTTAGTAAAGATGTCCGCATTTTGATAACGAGAGGAGATATGACGGATCCGAACTTCACCTCGATCTACTTTCTCACGCACAAAATGTATGTCCATTTCATTGTGTTTGGTGCATTGATATCGGACAGGATTACCCGATAAGTAAATGGCACTCATGTTATCACAGTCAACGAGAGTTGCCATTTTCATTGGGACGTGTAGCTCAACAAGGATATTTTGTAGACAACGTGATTCCGAGACCACTTTGGCCACCCCCCAATACCCGGCTTCTGCATTAGATCTTGACAAAGTAGGTTGTCTTTTAGAAGCCCAATAAATAATATTATCACCAAGAAGAACGCAATTACGCGATGTAGGCCGTCTTGTGTTAGGACAACCCCCCCCCCCCCACTCCGCGTTTGTATAAACAGTGAGCTGGGTAGGATAAGTCTTACAAAGCAATAAACCGCGGGTTGTTTTACCACTAAGATAACAAATAATGGGTTTCAAGGTACTCATGTGTTCCTCCATCGAGCTATATGCATAAACAAGCATACTCGTTGAACTGCATAAGAGATGTTGGGTTTGGTGAAAGTAAGATATTGGAGAGCCTCGAAAAGACTCTTATAAAGCATGGGATCCGAGTAAGGATTGGAGGATGACGAGGCACTACGATTTGATTTGGTATCAACCGCTGTAGCGACATATTTTCAGGAAAGCGATTTCTTGTCCTTATCTTCCAAGAGGACATGCTTCCGCGGTCTATAATTTCCTCGGCATATTTCGATCGACAAAGAAACATATCGTGCATAGTCTGTTGGACTAAAATTCCAAAGAAATGACTAAGGGAGGTAAGATCTTTCATGGCAAATTCATCATGGAGCCGACTCATAATAGAAGTACGAAGAGGCTCACTTGAACAAGTGAGTATTATATCATCGAGATAAAGCAACAAAAAGGATAAAAGGCTAATGTCAAACTTACTATGTGTAAAGTCAATCTAAGTGATAAAGTCCGCAAACCTTTTGTACCAAGCACGAGGACCTTGTTTACGACCATATAGATATTTCTTCAATAGACGTCGGCAGGTTGTCTCTCTATACCTAAGAGGCTGATACATATAGACCGTCTCATGAATGACGCTATGTAGAAAAGCACTTTTGACGTGAAGTTGATTAATGGACGAATATTTGTACATGGCAAAGTATAGTACGGTACAGATAGTAGACGGCTTAACCACATGGCTAAATATTTCTCCACAATCGATACCAGCTTGCTGTGTTTTTCCATCACCTAGAAGACATGCTTTATACCTTTCAAAAGACCTGTCAGAATGAAAATTAGGTCTAAAAATCCACATCGACTGGATGACGTTAAAATTTGGTGGACGAGGAATCAAGTCCCATTTCTTATTATCAATAACATTATTGTATTCATCATACATAGTCATTTTTCTATTAGGGTCACGGATAGCCAACACAGGGTTACGAGGAACATGTGATATGGCAATGGTATGACTCAAATTGAGTTGTGTAATGGACTTAGAGTATTTGGGGTTGGGTTTGTATATCCCATGATCAGCACGGGTAGTGGGTTTGGAGATGGGTCGGGTTGTCTCGTGACATAGGCAGGAGACGGGTTAAACAACTTGGTCGGTAGACGGGAGTGTGTAGATACCTCAAATCTACACATTCCGCCAATCACCCAATGATGATTGGGCCGCATGTTTGGTACGCGAAACGATTTATCACAATTCGTAAGTATATCGTCAAGTGATAGATCAAACACTCGTGTCTACCCCTTGGTCCTCATATACGTGTCGATACGGTTGTTTTGAAAGTCATTAGAGTTCATTTGGAGTATGGGTCAAAAACCGCTTCATTTTATATAAACCGTCTTAAAACTCCGAGTTGGAACACGCGGAAATATTCTGAATATTTTATTAATATTAATATTTCAAATTCTATCTTTTTTTATAAAATATATCTCATATCTTTTAAAAGGGAAGTATAGATCTACTACAATTCTTCCGCGGTAGGAAACTTCTGGGGAAGAGGAGCATCATCTGCTGCGCCTTTTCGAAGAGGTGCATTATCTGCTGCGCCTCTTCCCCAGTTGCTTTCTCTGTTTTCGGAATATTTTCTAAATTTATTTCCGTGTTTGAGTTATTCCAAAACTCTTCGGATTTCTTCCTATATAAGGAGAGGTTCGTGCTCACTTTCAAGGCACGCGAGTGTTCCGGCCCTTCTTTCTCTCTCTTTGCATTCTAGACCTTGCTCTAAGCTTATTGACAACTACGTGCTTGATCAATCGACCACATAAGCTCAGATGCTTGAGGGTACCTGTCACGTTATTGCATTGACCTACCAACTTGACCAACTCAACAATAATCAATCTTAATTAATTGATCATTCCTCTTACGAGAGCACTTTCTTTACATCTGAGTCGAGCTGTCGCTAAATCGATAACTTTAGTTCATATCTCGCTTCGTCAACATGTAAGTCTGAGGGTGTCTAATCCCATCTTTTGTACTTTATTTTTATTAATATAAGATTTATGTCGAAAGTATATCAAAATTGTTTTCCAACCTTTTCTTTAGTCTTCCTTTATTTAGCTTGTTTGACTTAAATCCCTAATAGGTAGTATTAGTGGGTTTTTGTCATCTATCAATTTGTGTCTTTAGAGATTATATCCGTCTGTGGGAAATATCGGTATACTTCCCATTAAAATTTCGAATTATAATGAAATTATAACTATATGAATTTCTAGTTATAAATGAAATTGCATAATATAAAACAAGAGATTAAGAAATAACCTTCGGTCCTAGAAAAGCCCTAAGAACAAATACCAAAGTAGGCATTCTCCTAATCGTTGCACCCAAGATGGTTCAAGAAATGCCTTCGTCGTGCTAGAACGAATACCTAAAAATTACTTCTAATTTTGTGTGTATATTGATGATGAATATGGAGATGAATGAGAGAGTTAAAAATCAGAATTTTTCTTCTCTTTTCACCCTTGTGTGTGCCGTGAGATGTAGGAGTGATTAGGGTTTTTATTTTCTTTTTTTTCTTCTTGTAGCCGTGAGATCGAAGAGCCAAAGAAAAAAAAAACCTAGTTTCCTTATTTCACTCAACCTATATTAGGCAGTTAGCATATCATTTAATATGTACATAATATAATATGTATTCTAATTATTACTAGTAATGGACCGTTACATAAACCGAGTAATGCCGGACCAATACACTATAATAATATCGTGTAATACATATCCGCCAACTTAAATATAACAGTTTATATTTAGTTTAGACCAACATTATATACATTGATTAAATATAACATTTTATATTCAATTACCAGCTAACATTATTTAATCGTTATTAAATAATCGTATCATCATCACATTTGACTAACCTTTTAGTCAAATACATCGACTAACCTTTTATTCATTTAATAAGGCATCAATATGATTATTTTCTCAAATAATCACATCTCTCAAACACATCCTTTAGGTGTGACTTTTAGGTATCAGTTGATCACCACCATCTGTATGACAATAACGTCAAACTTATCTAGCAAGCCAACCATTATCGATAAAAGTTAATCAACTGATTATAATACAAAGTATACCATGTGAACCTTAGCTGTTATCACACTAACTGTGGAGGACACTAGCTCCAACAATCTCTCACTTGTCCTTACAAGTGTATGTGCGATAACCGATTCTCATATCCTTAAATTTCTCCCACTCAATGTAAAACAATTTGCAAAGTCCGCATTCACAAAGGTCGTATTTTACAAGTGATCAGTATCAAGAGTGGTTTTCCCAACTAGAGAGTAACTCAAGTGATAAACGAATCATTATTCGAGCATGGTCATGCATTTCAGCTACTACTCCTTGAGTGGCCCTGAGAAATAACAAAACCTGATAAAGGGTTGGATATTTTCCTCAACTCGAATCCTGCAGATGTAAGCACAGTATGAAATGACCCAGTAAAAATCTGCTTGGCCTCCTGTTACGGTCGACCGTGAGAAAGAAACCAAAGTCACCCCAAAACTGCCTTAATCTCAAGAGACAGTCGATAGTCAAAAGAATCGACTCTAGGAACACTATGGACGTCCAATCCACGACCTGGCACCGAATGTTGTTAAACATTTAGGACTCCATAACGTCGTCATGAATTACAATGTCCTACGAGGTATCCTTATAACTCGTATTTGTGATTGATCAGTCAACAGTTTGACTTATGGCTCGTTGAACCCACCATCAATCGACTTAACAATATAATAGCCAGAGTTATCAGCTCATGTAGGCGATTACGGGCCTCCTTAATTGTTCTTGATAAATGTACCTTGGTCTTTAAATGTGAATGCGTATTAGTTGGGGAAATTATTATCACATTAGAATTCATACATGTTTCAATTGTTGAGTGAGTGTTTCTATTTCTTTCTATATTTACAAAACTCACCATTCAAACACTTATGAGTAAACGAGTGAAATCCGCGAAAATCAGACTAATTTGTCTTGCAAGATAGAAAGGTAATTAGTTTTGTCGGTAACAGTATCATGTAATATCTTGGGCTTGAGTTGCGTTTTCTACTTTCCCGTGCCTTTGGATTTGTTCTATTGGTACAACTTGGTAATTGCTTTGTTAAAGATATGGATAGCTTGGAATTTGTATATGCATTAACATTAGCTTTGAGTTGTTCATCCACAATTTGTATGTTTGTCTTTGTATTGTGATTAGTACTTTGCTTGAGGACAAGTAAAGATATGGTTTGAGGTAGTTTGATGAGTGATAATTGTAGACATATTTATGCCTCCCCTTCGTCGTTTTTGTGACAATTTTGTGCTTAATTATATGATTAGATGTCATTATATGTTATAATGTCGATACTCCCGCTTTTGTGTGTTTTTGTGTAGATTTAGTGCGATTTGGATGCATTGGATGCCTTGCAAAGCGAAATAGACTCGGCATTGATATTGTTTTTTTTAAGTGGCTTATAGACCACATATTCAAATATGAGTACTTTGTGCTATTGCAAATCACAATGTGATTATTATTATGTAAACAAGTTGATCTTCTTAAATTGGCCATTTTGATTTAGCACATTAATAGTCAATTACATCATACATTACTCCCCACATATCTTATAAAATCTTACAATTATTCCACTAATTAAATCTCATTTATTAAGGGGGGGGGGGGATACGTAAGAAGTTGGTAAATTAAGGGAAGTTTTATCATATTGAATTACACATATTGTGTGATATATTAAGAATGTTGATTCTAGACGTTTGAGCGAAATGTTCAATAAACAATTGAATAAGGACTTTATAAGTCCAGTCGACCGTCGACATATTTACAAGGAGCTCATTAACCTGAAATTCATCTAATTTATGGAGATTAAGAAGCACAAGGTACAATTTTCATTATTAAGTCATCATATGCATATAGAGACTAAGTTACGCATTTTCATAGTAGTTTACTACAACATCATTGCATTATTTCATATCATACAGTTTAGAACTTAGCCACATATACATGCACATTGTTGATGATATGATAACTCAAAGAAAAAGTGCAGTATTTGCAACCGCAAAAGTAACGAGTTTACTAGAAGTGAAGATGCACGAATTACAATCTTCATATAATGCGTTTTGAAGCAATGAGTCATTCCTATAAAGTCAATCAAGTACGATGATAGCTAATTCCAAGATCGAGAAACTTTTCTACATCATGAGTAGCAATGGCGTTTTACAAGTGATGTAACTGTGGGAAATATCGGTATACATCCCATTAAATTTTCGGATTATAATGAAATTATAACTATATGAATTTCTAGTCATAATTGAAATTGCATAATATAAGACAAGAGATTAAGAAATAACCTCCGGTCCTAGTAAAAGGCCTAAGAACAAATACCAAAGTAGGTATTCTCCTAATCGTTGCACCCAAGATGGTTCAAGAAATGCCTTCGTTGTGCTAGAACGAATACTCAAAAATTACTTCTAATTTTATGTGTATATTGATGATGAATATGAAGATCAATGAGAGAGTTCAAAAATCAGAATTTTTCTCCTCCTTTCACCCTCGTGTGTGCCGTGAGATTTTAGAGTCATTAGGGTTTTATTTTCTTTCTCCTTTTTATCTCACATGTGCCGTGAGATTCAAGAGGAAAGCTTGAAGAATCAAAACCCTAATTTCCTTATTTATCTCAACCTATATTAGGTAGTTAGCATATATTATTTTATATATATATAATGTAATATGTATTCTAATTATTACTAGTAATGTACCGTCACATGAACCGAGTAATGCCGGACCAATACACTATAATAATATCGTGTAATACATATCCGCCAACTTAAATATAACAGTTTATATTTAGTTTAGACCAACATTATATACATTGATTAAATATAACATTTTATATTCAATTACCAGCTAACCTTATTTAATCGTTATTAAATAATCGTATCATCATCACATTTGACTAACCTTTTAGTCAAATACATCGACTAACCTTTTAGTCATTTAATAAGGCATCAATATGATTATTTTCTCAAATAATCACATCTCTCAATCACATCCTTTAGGTGG
Organism: Heliosperma pusillum; assembly: GCA_022085475.1. Classification (NCBI taxonomy): domain Eukaryota; kingdom Viridiplantae; phylum Streptophyta; class Magnoliopsida; order Caryophyllales; family Caryophyllaceae; genus Heliosperma; species Heliosperma pusillum. Next base: position 70,504 of record JAIUZE010070398.1, read on the forward strand.
GACTTTTAGGGACCAGTTGATCACCGCCATCTGTATGACAATAACGTCAAACTTATCTAGCAAGCCAACCGTTATCGATAAACGTTAATCAACTGATTATAATACAAAGTATACCCTGTGAACCTTAGCTTTTATCACACTAACTGTGGAGGACACTAGCTCCAACAATCTCCCACTTGTCCTTACAAGTGTATGTGCGATAACCGATTCTCATATCCTTAAATTTCTCCCACTCATTGTAAAACAATTTGCAAAGTCCGCATTCACAAAGGTCGTATTTTACAAGTGATCAGTATCAAGAGTGGTTTTCCCGACTAGAGAGTAACTCAACTGATAAACGAATCATTATTCGAGCATTGCCATGCATTTCAGTTACTACTCCTCGAGTGGCCCTGAGAAATAACAAAACCTGATAAAGGGTTGGATATTTTCCTCAACTCGAATCCTGCAGATGTAAGCACAGTATGAAATGACCCAGTAAAAATCTGCTTGGCCTCCTATTACGGTCGACCGTGAGAAAGAAACCAAAGTCACCCAAAAACTGCCTTAATCTCAAGAGACAGTCGATAGTCAAAAGAATCGACTCTAGGAACACTATAGACGTCCCATCCACGACCTGGCACCGAATGTTGTTAAACATTTAGGACTCCATAACGTCGTCACGAATTACAATGTCCTACGAGGTATCCTTATAACTCGTATTTGTGATCGATCAGTCAACAGTTTGACTTATGGCTCGTTGAACCCACCCTCAATCAACTTAACAATATAATAGCCAGAGTTATCAGCTCATGTAGGCGATTACGGACCAAAACACATATAATGTTATTCAGTTCACTTTGTGGTGTTCAATGTTGTCCATACAATCCACATGAAAAACAAAATATGAAAACAATACGATGAAGTTATTATTAGTATGTGAAAAAGATGTATCTAATTCATACAAACAGCTAATACAACTCAGGAACACGTTTGATTCCCATGGAAGTAACGTGCCCTACATGCTTATCATGTCTTAATGGTTTAGTGAGAGGATATGCTATGTTATCATCCGTAGCAATCTTGTCTATCACTATCTCCTTTTGCTCCAAGTAATCTCTGATCATGTGAGCCTTCCGAAGTACATGTCTAGATTTGTTGCTAGACTTAGGCTCCTTAGCCTGGAAGATGGCACCTCTATTATCACAATAGATGGTGATCGGGTCATTCAAACTAGGAACTATGGCAAGTCCTTGTAAGAATTGACGCATCCATATAGCTTCCTTTGCAGCCTCTGAGGCGGCATAGTACTCGGACTCAGTCGTAGAATCTGCTATAACACTCTGCTTGGAGCTTTTCCAGCTAACCGCAGCGCCATTAAGAGTAAATACGAATCCAGACTGAGATTTCGAGTCATCCCGATCCGTTTGGAAGCTAGCACCTGCGTAACCGGTTGCGCAAAGCTTAGTCTCTCCTCCATAAGTCAATACCCAATCCTTAGTCCTCCGTAGGTACTTAAGGATATTTTTAACAGCCATCCAGTGTGTTTCACCTGGATTGCCTTGGTACCGACTGGTCATACTCAAAGCATATGCCACGTCTGGACGTGTGCATATCATGGCATACATGATCGATCCTATAGCTGATTCATAAGGAATTCAACTCATGCGCTCGACCTCTTCAGATGTCTTGGGTGCCTGAGCTTTACTCAAATGCATCCCAGACGTCATTGGAAGATACCCCTTCTTGGAGTTGGTCATGCTGAACCTTTCAAGAATCTTATCTATATAAGACTCCTGACTGAGTGATAACATCCGTCGTGATCTATCTCTGTAGATACGGATTCCCAATATGCGCTGTGCCTCGCCCAGATCTTTCATCTGGAAATGGTTCTTTAACCATACCTTAACCGAAGATAAGAGAGGAATATCATTCCCTATCAAGAGTATGTCATCGACATACAATATCAAGAAAACGATTTTACTCCCACTCGACTTGACATATAAGCATGGTTCCTCAACCGATCGAGTGAAACCATTTTCTTTTATGACTTGGTCGAAACGATGATTCCAACTCCGAGAAGCTTGCTTAAGTCCATAAATGGAACGCTTAAGCTTGCACACTTTCTTAGGATTTTTATGGTCAATGAAACCTTCGGGTTGTACCATGTACAACTCCTCCTCCAAATAACCGTTTAAGAAGGCGGTTTCCACGTCCATCTGCCAAATTTCATAGTCATGAAAAGCGGCAATCGCTAAGATTATCCGAATGGAACGCAACATGACTACGGGTGCAAAAATTTCATCATAATGCAATCCTTGCACTTGAGTGAAACCTTTTGCCACTAGTCGTGCCTTATAGGTGTCTGGTTGTCCCCCTACGGAATGCTTTATCTTGTAAATCCATTTGCACTGAAGAGGCCGAACCTTATCAGGCAAATCAACCAGATCCCATACGTCATTCTCATACATAGAGTCCATCTCGGATTGCATGGCCTCAAGCCATCGCTTTGAGTCGGAACAGGTCATGGCTCCTTTATAGGTAGCGGGTTCGTTACTCTCTAGGAGCAAAACATCGTCTCTATCGTTCTCCTCGACCATACCAATGTATCTGTCTGGAGGTATGGAGACTCTACCCGACCTTCTAGGTTCCTCAGGAATATTAACCGAAGCAGAAGATGAAGGAACATCTTCCTCCATCGGTTGCTCAGTTGTTGGTTCTTGAATCTCCGACAGATCGAAGGTTCTATCACTCGTCTTGTTCTCGAGAAACTCTTTCTCTAGAAACTTCGTACTAGCTGCAACAAAAACACGTTGTTCGGTAGGCAAATAAAAGTAATGACCAAACATTCCTTTTGGATAACCAATAAAGTATGTCTTGACCGATCGCGGGCCGAGCTGCCTCGCAACCTCAAACCCGAATAAAGGACAAGTTAGGGACTGTTCCCTTCCACATTTCAAATGGAGTCTTGTCAACAACTTTAGACGGACTTCGGTTAAGTATAAGAGCAGCTGACTAAAGAGCATAGCCCCACAATGAATCAGGCACTACCGTGTGACTCATCATGGATCGAACCATATCAAGTAATGTTCGATTTCTCCGTTCGGACACACCATTTATTTGAAGTGTTCCAGGTGGAGTTAACTGTAGTACTACATCACAGTTTTTAAGGTGTTGATCAAACTCATTCGAAAGATATTCGCCACCACGATCTGAACGTAGTGCTTTAATCTTTCTACCTAGCTGGTTTTCAACCTTATTCTGGTATTCCTTGAACTTATCAAAGGACTCACTTTTGTGCTTCATTAAGTAGACATATCCATATCTACTCAAATCGTCCATGAAAGTGATAAAATATCTATAGCCATCTCTAGCGTTCATTGACATAGGTCCACACACATCAGTATGTATGAGTCCTAATAGGTCAGCAGCGCGCATTCCAACACCTTTGAAGGAAATTCGAGTCATTTTGCCTATGAGACATGATTCACACGTGCCAAATGATGCATAGTCAAATGGGGAGATAGTCCCATTGTCAATGAGCTTCTTCACGCGTTTTTCATTTATATGTCCCATACGACAATACCATAGATAGGTTTGATCTTTGTCACCAACCTTTACCTTTTTATTACTCACATGCAATATATCTGTGGTTTGATCTAAAACATAAATCCCCTTCATGGAAACTGCTTTACCATAAATCATTTCGTTAAAGGAGAAAATACAAGTATTATCCTTTATTACAAATGAAAAACCGTTCTTATCGAGTACGGAAACAGAAATAATGTTTTTAGATAAACTGGGTACATAGTAACAGTTATTTAAAAATAACTCAAATCCACTTGGGAGTTGGATTACATATGTTCCTATGAAACGGCAGCTACTCTTGCTCCATTCCCCACTCGCAGGTCTACATCACCCTTTTCGAGAGTTTTGATATTTCTTAGGCCCTGGAAATGATTTTACGGATGAGAACCACAACCAGTATCAAGTACCCAAGTTCCGAAACTTGCATGGTTAATCTCAATCATATGAATAAAAGAAGACATACCAACAGGAGTGACGCGGCCTGCTTTTACGTCTTCAGCATACACGGGACAGTTCCGCCTCCCATGCCCAGTCTTGTGGCAATGGTGGCACTCCATGTTCTCTTTGCTCTTTGTCTTGCCTTGTGAGCTACTGCTAGTCTCACTAGGCCCACTCTTGCCCTTTCCTGGCTTTTTGAACTTAGGCTTCCATACAGCTAGGTCGGCCTGAGCCTTGCCCTTACCCTTACCCTTGTTTGCAATCATGAGAACGTCCTGCTTCAGGCTCCCACTCAATTTCATATCCTTCTCAGTCTGTATGAGAAGTGAGTGTAGCTGACGAGGATTTCTCTTCAAATCATTCATATAATAATTTGCCCTGAATTGGGCAAAACCATCATGAAGTGAATGAAGCATGCGGTCAATGACCACGCTCTCTTTGATTTTGCAATCAAGTGCCTCCAGTTTTTCGAGATTCTCGATCATATCGAGAATGTGTGGGCTAACCGGTTGGCCCTTCTGGAGTTTCGCTTCAAAGAAGCGAGTGGTAAGCTCATACATAACGATCTGCGGTGCTTTTGAGAACTCGTTAGTGAGCGTGGTGAAAATCTTGTTTGCACCTTGGGCAATGAATCGTCTATGCAAATTGGATTCCATTGAAAAGATGAGTACGTTCTTTATCGCACCCGCCTCCATTACGAAATCAGTATAAGCAAGTGATTCATTTGCTCCTGCATTAGGGACTGGGTTAGGCGGTAGTGGCTCAGTCAAGTACTTGAGCTTACCGTTAGCTATGGCAGCATTCCGTACTGAAGCCTCCCAGTCCGCAAAGTTGGACCCGTTATTCTTCAGTCGCGTGTACTGATTCATGTTGTCCATGAACATCTTAAGCCAGGATTCGCGTGCGAGCGTGGCACTTGGCATAGGGGCATCAGCATGTCCAGCCATTTGTTATAACAATTTTATCGATATAAATGAATGCTACACTGCGAAAAGGAGATAAAACATAATAAGCATTTTCATCGTTTTAATTAAGTCTAATTCAAAACCGATTAATGCGAAGACTCTTGCATTTATACAATTGACCTCCCTCAAGTATTATATAAATGATCACAAGACTCAATTTCTGTAAATTGATAAGCCAACTTTTTGGCTAATTCTACTTTTAGAATTCCTGGTCGATAAATTTCTGTAAATTCTATCTTTAGTCCATCATAATCACGAGATATTACTCGGACTATAATGTTGAGGTAAAATAGGTCAACACATACTACTTATCCAACGTACAAGGGGTCATATGGAGAGTAAGGTCTTATATGCCTACCGACGAAGAAGGGAGTCATAGCAGTTTTCCCTATAAAGACTAATCTCAATTTTGGGTTTTAGAGGAAGGTCCATCAGCTTTAATTTTATTCATTTAAGTGAACGAATGATCTAGCATTTAGAGAATGAATAATTTAAGATGATAGCTTTTAGAATTTTGAGTGACATCTTGATGTCCATGATAATTAACATACAATCTATATGAGTCAATTTTCATGCAATTAAGTAGTAGGTGGTTTGGTTTAGGCGGAAAATGATGCACTAACTATCATGCAAAAGAAAAACAATAAGAACGGAAAAATGAAAAACAAAGTACAAAGTCCTAGTGTGGCCTATCCTATCAAAATAGAACAAACATTACACTTTGGAATCCATCCTTATGGACCCTAGAAGCTTGACTTGATGTTCCATCTTTGTCCATGTTGCGGGAGTGAGCTATCCGATCTCCATCTTTGGTCTTCTCAAAAATACAATTTTTAAAAAAAATTACAAAATATAAACCTATTTACATTCTAATTTAAAAATTATAATTAAAGATTACAAGGGGAGATTCGAGATCTCAAAATACATCAAAGACCATGTTACCATCATTACGATAACACAGTCTACTAAGGCCACACTAAGCAATACAAATTACAACCTCTTGTAAAAATACCAAAATAATCTATTCATCCATTCATTCATTCATTCAACAAAATAAAATGCATCAACAAAATAAATTAAACATTCAAGACATAATTCATTAATTATGATGATTAATTTATCCAAACCACCTTAAAATGATCAAAATTATGTGACAATTCTTTAATTGCACACAACAATTTTAATCAACCATAATCAAATTTAATTCATATTATCGGGTATAACATAAATTAAATTCAACATTATTTTAAACCTTTTTAAAATAATAGGGTATCTATTATTGTGAACTTTTTCACAACAATAATCTACATACATTATCTTTATAATGCAATAAACAAAATAAAAATAATTTTTTTTTTCACTATTCACGGATGAACAGTATCCGTGAACAGTAGCAGGTATCAAAAAAAAATTTGATGTTACTAATATATTCAAGATCGGTACAAAATATCAACATCTAATCAATATTAAACATCGATACAAACTAGATGATTCAATTTAACAATTTAAAATGAATATCTAAAACAATGAATACCGAAAATATATAGCGATGAACATACAAATCGATTTCCATTTACATTTTAATGTAATCCTTATTAAATCAAAACAACTACTAATTCATCATGTTATCGTCTTAACTATTTAAAACAACGATTATAATGAATCAAAATGGAAAAACAAGGCAAAAAAAAAATTTTCCTCACGGCCGAACAGTGCCGTGAACAGTACCAATTTTGTTTTTTTTTCCCTGGCCGTGAACAGTACCAAAAAAAACAAACCCTAATTTTTTTTTCTTCTTTCAGCCGAAACAAAAACAAAAAAAACAAAACAAAAATTTCTAATCTTATATTTCATCAAATATGAAAACATATAAAATAATTTCATAGCCAATTGCTCTGATACCACTTGTGGGAAATATCGGTATACTTCCCTTTAAAATTTCGGATTATAATGAAATTATAACTATATGAATTTCTAGTCATAAATGAAATTGCATAATATAAACAAGAGATTAAGAAATAACCTTTGGTCCTAGTAAAAGGCCTAAGAACAAATACCAAAGTAGGTATTCTCCTAATCGTTGCACCCAAGATGGTTCAAGAAATGCCTTCGTCGTGCTAGAACGAATACCCAAAAATTACTTCTAATTTTGTGTGTATATTGATGATGAATATGGAGATGAATGAGAGAGTTAAAAATCAGAATTTTTCTTCTCTTTTCACCCTTGTGTGTGCCGTGAGATGTAGGAGTGATTAGGGTTTTTATTTTTCTTTTTTTTCTTCTTGTAGCCGTGAGATCCAAGAGCCAAAGAAAAAAAACCTAGTTTCCTTATTTCACTCAACCTATATTAGGCAGTTAGCATATCATTTAATATGTACATAATATAATATGTATTCGAATTATTACTAGTAATGGACCGTTACATAAACCGAGTAATGCCGGACCAATACACTATAATAAAATCGTGTAATACATATCCGCCAACTTAAATATAACAGTTTATATTTAGTTTAGACCAACATTATATACATTGATTAAATATAACATTTTATATTCAATTACCAGCTAACATTATTTAATCGTTATTAAATAATCGTATCATCATCACATTTGACTAACCTTTTAGTCAAATACTTCGACTAACCTTTTAGTCATTTAATAAGGCATCAATATGATTATTTTCTCAAATAATCACATCTTTCAAACACATCCTTTAGGTGTGACTTTTAGGAATCAGTTGATCACCGCCATCTGTATGACAATAACGTCAAACTTATCTAGCAAGCCAACCGTTATCGATAAACGTTAATCAACTGATTATAATACAAAGTATACCCTGTGAACCTTAGCTGTTATCATACTAACTGTGGAGGACACTAGCTCCAACACCGTCTATATTTAATCTCTAGATTCGTCTTTGATATAATTTAGTGTAAATTTAATCTGTTAAATCACTTAAATTGGACTTGTAGATCATCAATAAACCGTAAATCGCCGACGAACACTAACTAGTTGCGATTCTGGCTTCACAGCCATAAGCCAACTCAGGAACGGACGCACAGAGTGCTGCACCTCTTCCAGAGGACGCACTTCCTGCTGCGCCTGTTCCGGGCTGGTTTTTGTCTCTGATCTTCCTGGTTCGCTTTGACGTAGTTTAATTAGGTAATTAACTGACTAATACTCTTATTATTACTGCTAATCTGATTCGTTTAGTTTCATTAGTTCTTTTCTTTCTTTCAATTAATTTTTCAAACATATTTCCGACATAGATCATGAAATCTATTGTAATCTTTGTTCTTTTGTAATTTATTTCGCACTCATTGTATGATTTAATTAATTGTGTTATCACATGCCAATCAATCCTAAATCTCAATTCGACTTAATTAAATGCTAAACTACATGTCAACCGACATAGTCTAAGCTCACATGCTAGGATTAAAACGTGACTGTTGCATAGCATGCATATAACCGACAACACATCGCTAGCATGCTAGGATTAGGTGTTCGATCAAAAGAACTTCTAAATACGTACCCTCACCCCTTACTCCAGATCTCTGTGAACATCCGTGTTCATTGGCATCCACGAGAGTCTAACTAGACATAAAATGCTAAGGGTAACGAGTTCTTAGTGTTCATGTAATTCCTTTGTGTCTTGACATGACATAAAGTATTCGAACGGTTCCATCTTCCCACAAACGTTGGTGGCGACTCCACACATGCGTGTTTACATGCTTGTCCCTCGTTTCTATAGCCGTGGTACCACATGCACCACAGTTTGGAAAGGATAGCGAAACCCGTGCATCACAGTTTGGCGACTCCACTGGGGAAAGTACACTTACATGTTAACCTGGGTGAAACTTGGACGAGGTTAGGGAATAGTATGTATGAGACAGTTGTCGGTTTTCATTACTCGACCGTCAGTGGCATAAGCTTGTGCATGACGTGGACCTAAAATGCAAGGTTGTGAACGAAGAGCTAGACCCGGACGAGCCCATGGGCCGGTAGGATATAGACATAGTGGATAAACCTAAAGAGAGGTGGGCCATTTCTATTAACCATATCCTCCTGGCCATTGAGTCAGGGCAACAACAGGCATCGTAGGTGTAGAGCTAGCAGAAGATGTGGCAGTACCTTGACTTTTATCATTGTCGTTGTGACCTTTACCACCCTTGTTACCATTACCCCTCTTCTTTCCTTTAGAGCCATTATTACACCCACCTTTACCACGGATTTAGGGTACGAACCGCTGCTGTCACCGTCAAAGTAACCCCGGGCATAACAGGCAGAATACAAACTCTGTTTAGCAAGGCCTAGCTCCTACAACTTGAGAATGAATCATGTGAGACCCGAAACTAACTGAAGAAGGAGGCGACTATTAGAGAGAGGGGAGCCAAAGTTTTTAGATTGATCGGCCAAGGACTTAAGTCGTTGTTAATAGGCAGAGATGGATGGAAATCGGTCATGTCAATGTGAGAGAACTCTTGTTCGAGTGTCACCGCTCGAGAATTCTTATTATCTTGAACAATGTCAGCGAGAAGGTTACATTTTTTCATGGCAATGGTGGTAGCTTCGACAATGGTTTCTAAGAGGTCATTGTTGATGGTGGAATAGATATACTGTACAATCATAGAGTTGAGGGTCTCCCACATAACCTTTTCATCGTCAGTGGAAGGAGGTTTAAGAAGTCCCCTCTTTGGTTTGATGATGTGATGAAGCACATGATTTGACTTCGTGTGATTCGTGAAGAGAGTGTCCATAACGAGAATGACGGTGATGTGGTTCTAAATGCTATTGACGGCAAGAGTAGGGTGTAAGGTTGATTTCGCCATTGCGTCGTTAGGCATGGTTTTGACGTGAGGTCAAGAGAGGAGAAGGAAGGAGAGAGGAGTCAAATAGGGTTGAGGGAAAGCGATTTAGAGAATTGTGCCCTAGTCTGATACATAAATGATATTAATGGCCGAGTTTTCATTAGAAAATGTCATCAGTATATATACAACATGCTAGCATATAAACTAGAAACTAATTACTACAAATAAGGCAACAAATTACAAGAGACTAGGTAACAAATAATAGATAGATAATTTACATATTTACTATTATTCTATTAGTGAGGATCCTAACTCCTAAAATTGTAGAATAACTACATTATGTTGTTAAAGCTCTAAAAAATCGGATTGGACAAATTTAGTAAAGAATATTGCAACAAAAAGTGATTCACGGAAAATACAAAAGGCCACAAGCATAAGCATGCAATAAAAGGTTTGATGATGATATCATTCAGATTTTTCTGTATTTTAATAATAGAGAATTTACTAACTTGAAAATAAAATATAGTCACCCATAATAAGTTGGCTAATTAGTACAATTTGTTAATATGTTGGAAGTAAAGCTTGTTTTAATATTAAGATTGACGTCAAGGATTGAAGAGGAAATAGTAGAGTCGAATGATCAAAGAGGACTAGTGGCGGTCGGCCAGATGGACCGCCAGCTTGAGTGTCTTGAGTTTCGCGTGATTTTTAATTGAACATTATGATTAGTCCAAAGAACTTTTACCAAAATGGTTTCTTCGTTCCTCAGCTTCCGGTCTAGGATCTCCATTGCTACTTCTTCATAAATTAGTGAGTCATCTAATTGTCACGTCTCCCCCTCAATGATATGTGACGGGTCACTCACATAGTTCCTCAATTGTGACACATGAAACACATTGTGGACCTTGTTGAGTTCGGAGAAAGAGCCAATTGGTATTCTAGTTCCCCGACCCTGTCTAATCTCCCATATAGCCCGCTGAACTTTTGGCTCAATTTTCCCCTCTTTAAAAACCTTATCACACCCCTCATCAGTGAAACCTTCAATAACACTTTATCTCTCACATCAAACTCAATACCTCGACGCTTCAAATCCCTATAGCTCTTTACCCTATCTTGTGCCTCTCTCATCTTTTGTCGAATAACTTGAACTTGTTCAACTATGTGTGGAATCATTTATGGTCCCAGTACCATAGCTTCCGCTCCACCATCCCAATACACTAGACTTCTACACTTCCTCCCATAAAATTCCTTGAATGGTGTTATGCCCATACTTGCATGGTAAATATTTTTGTAAGAAAACTCAATCAAATCCAACATATCTGCCCATGACCCTCCGAACTCCATGGCACACACCCTTAGCATGTCTTCCAAGTTTTGAATAGTTCTCTTTTTCTACCCATCATTTGTCTGGTGGAACACGGTACTCATGTTCAACTTGTTCACCAACAACTCTTGCAATTATTGCAAAAACATAGATATAAATAAACCATGCCAATACTACACGATGTCCTTTGGCACTCCATTAAGTATCAATATATTCTTTCGATATGTCGTTGCTTACTAGTTCGGCCTTGCTCCAAGTGTCTTTCATGGGTACATGAAGTGAAGCCTTGGTCAACTGATCCACAATTACCAAAATCATATTGTATCCCCTTTGTGTCCTTGGTAATCCATCAATAAAGTCCATGGAAATGGATTACCACTTCCACTCGGGCACATCGAGTAGTTGCACTTTCCCTTGACGTCTCGTATGCTCTCTATTAAGCTTCTAGCACGTCAAACATTGAGCTACGAACTCAGATAATTCCTTATTCATTCCCGGCCACTAAAACTCTTCTTTAGGTCTTTATACAGTTTATTGCCTCTAGGATGCATAGAGTATGGTGTACTATGAGCCTTAGTCAGAATCATCTTCGTTAGCTCCTCATCATTGGGCACACACCATCTTCCACAAAATCATACACTACCATCCGTACGTAGTGCATATAACTCCCCGATTTACCCGATCAAGGTAAATTGGGATGTTACGTCGTCGGTTTCCTGAGGTCATGTATCAAAAAATACAATCAAGGGAACAAGATTTAAAGAGTCTAGCTTTAGTGATTATTACAAACCAAAGTAACCAAACTCTCAAATTACAAGTCTAAAGATACAACTGAATCATAAATACGACTAAGTGTAAAAAACTATGAAAACTTAAGCTAGAAAAATGACTCGATGCCAATCTCGTCTTGATGCCCCACAAGCATCTCAACCATCATCAAGTACCTGAAAGTCTTTCTACTCACCATATGACCGAAAATGTCAAATGGGTCACCGGAGATATTTTTTTAAAACCAATTTAACACAAGATAATACATCAAGGCAACACGACGTCAAATAGAAAAAACACACAATAATATAGTCAATGTGACAATATCTAAGATATCACATTCTTGCATAGACATATAATCTCATCAATCAATATCACTATCACGCAATGCATCTTTATACATAGACATACATGGCAATGGACCACGGAACTAAACTCACACGCAAACATGTTCATCCTCTATGGCACGTGCTACAGATCACACAACACCCACAGATGCGTGCTAAAAATCACACGGCAATCAAGGTGGTACTCTACATACTCACACGGTAAACGTACTCAACCACTACCCCAGTCCATTAGAAGTGCACATCCCCTTTGTGGTGGGCCCACAAAAAGAGACTCTAGGTGGCCCTTCGCATTCGACGGCGCCTCAAGAGAACCCAATTACCTGTACTGGTTTCCGAGAACAAGTCTATATGGCAATAACAACATATACATCAATCTGAGTCATTAAACATCATCACAGGTCATCCAATCATCAAAGGACATTGTCACAATTCCTAGAAGACAACATAATAATCTCATAATCACACATAACCAAGAGTTGAATAGAGAAATTACTCACCATAAAGTCACAATCCCCAAGTAAGGAAGACTAGATGTACTCCTCTACAAAATCAGCTCCTAAACACACACAATTACATATAATCAAGTTACATCCCTAATCAATAGCGTAATTACATGATAATTTCCCAAAATTCTCAAATTCTATGTCAAGTCTCAAAAACTCCAAAACATAAGAGGAAATCCTCAAATCCAAAGTTACATCCGCATAAAATTGAGTAAAATAAAGATTAGATATTGAGATTTAACAAAATAGATGGACATTAGGTAAAACTTACCGACAAGAATGATTAAGGTTGAACAATCTTCTATTAATACAAAGAATCTACCTTTTTATATGATAGGAAGATGGTGATAATATAATAATAGGGTTTTAAGGTGAGTTTCAATGCATAAGGGTGATAATGACGGCTACAAATCTATTTATACAAACCCTTAAACCTATGTCCAAAAATAATAGAACACCAAAATAAGCCTTTCAGCTCAAAGCGACTTGGTCGAGTCCTCGAGCCACTCAGTTGAGTGGCACCCACTCGACCAATTCTCTTACTTACTCGAATCGAGTTCACAAGAACAAGCGCAAGCCCCAATTGGGTACTCTGCCTCACTCGGTTGAGTAACTCATGTGACTCGACTGAGTCAGACCGTCTAGCTCGTAACAAAAATAATAAAGAATATTACAACGCACATCTCAACACCTCACCCTTCGCCCCATGCTCTCCTTCCACCCTAAAATCTTGGAGTCAAACAACTGTTTTGCTCGGATCTCCTCATATAACTCAGGTTCCCTAGTTAAATCAGTCATAACATCTCCTTTCCTAATCATATGGATCCTTATCTTTTCTACTTCCTCTCTCAACCACATCATCGATGGAGCAGTACACAAAGACGACACTTTCTTTATGCTTACTACATCTGCCACCACGTTAGCTTTCCCATCATGGTGTAATATTTCCATGTTATAGTCCACAATCAACTCTTTTCATATTTTCTCGTCTCATGTTTAGTTTAAGTTTAAATGTGTTTTAAACTCTTATGATATGAAAACATCGTAAAGGTCGCTCCATAGAGATAATGCCTTCATAACTTCAAAGCAAATACAACAGCCCCCAGGTCTAAGTCGTTGGTAGTTCTCCTCATAAGGTTTCAATTGCCTTGAGGCATAGGCTATAACATTCCCATTCTGGATCTACACACAACTCGACCCATTCTTCGAAGCATTGGTGTTACTTGAAAATTATCATTACCCTCTGGTAACGTTGGGATAGAAGCCGTGTTCAAACGCTCCTTCAAGGTTTGGAAATCAGTTTCACAACACTCATAGTTAACTTGTTCTCCTTTCTCATCAACGTCGTCATTCGCCTTATTATCTTAGAGAAATCCTTCACAAATTTTCTATGGTACCTCACAAGTCTTAGAAAACTCTGAATCTCGGCCATATTTTTAGGTGATTTCCAATTTGCAACCCCCTCAATCTTACTAGGATCCACCAATACTCCTTCCTTTTAAATTACATGTCCAAAGATGATACTTTCTCCAACCAAAACTCTCCCTTAGTCAATTTATCATATAGCTTATTATCCCTCAAAGTTTGTAAAATTAGTCTAAAATGCTCATGCTGCTCCTCTCTAGACTTAGAATAAACCAAAATATCATCAAGAAACACCACCACAAACTTATCCAAGTAAGGACTAAACACTTGATTCATCATATCCATAAACATGGCCGGTGCGTTAGTCAACCTAAATGGCATCATCACAAACTTATAATGTTCATACCGCGTTCTAAACGTTGATTTTAGGAACATCATCTTCCGGGATCCTTAATAGATGGTACCTCGGCTTCAAATCAATTTTGAAAAAGACTCTGGCCCCACTCAATTTATCAAACAATTCGGGAATCCTAGGCAATGGATACTTGTTTTCACCGTCACGCCGTTCAATTCTCGGTAATCAATACACAAACTCATACTCCCATTCTTCGTCTTCACAAATAACACAGGTGAACCCCATGGCGGCACCACTTGGTGTAACATAATCCTTTTTCCAACAAATTTGTCAACAAATTTGTTAATTATTTCTTTAAATCTTCCAACTCATTGGGTCCCATCTGGTAAAGGTCCTTGGAGATAGGTCTCGTATCTCATTTCAACCCCACATTGATATTATGATCTTTCCTAAGTGGAAATCCCAGTGGTTCCTTAGGGGAAAACATCCTCAAATTCATTCACTATAGGTATGTCCAACGCTTTGAACTCTACTACTCTCGTATCTCACACATGGCATAAAATTATTTGACCTCTCTTCCACAAACAATTCTTCAAGGTCATATAGGCAATTATCTTCACCTTAGGTCTTGCCACAAATCCTTGGTAAGAAGGGGCGGACCCACGTTGACTCTAGGTGTAGCACTTGCTACACCAAACAAACAAAAAAGCGTGGGAAATTTACATTATGCTACACCATTAATCTAATTAATATCTCTCTTAATTGCCTTATTCTCTCTCTTGTAGCCATTAATGACATAACTCTCTCATCCCAGATTCTTATGTAGCCTAAAAATTCATCTTTTGTTCTCTCCCAAGTCCCAAGGATATTAAATCTTTACTTTATTACTCCTTAATCCCTATTTTTATCCCTTATATTAGGGCTGAGCAAAAAATCCGATTATCCGAACCGATCCGATATCCGATCCGAATCCGATCCGAAAAATTGGATATCCGATCCGAAAATGGGTTTCGGATCGGATATCTGATCCGAAATATTTGGATATCGGATCGGATACGGATATCTGTTTTCAAAATTTCGGATATCCGTATCCGATCCGAAATTTATAAGAATATTTTTTTCTCTAGAATAGTTGGGCCTAGAAGACTATTTTAATGTGAGAAGGCCCATTTATTCAATTTCATACAAACTAACAAACCCTAAACTAACAAACCCTAAGCCGTCATATATAATGCTTCTTCCTCATCAGTTTTTACTTCATTTTTGCCAACATAATTCAGTGAAACAAAGTTCAACATCCTTTTCCCATTAAACAACTACTAAACTCCTTCCATCTACCACCTAAACACCATCTCAACCACCACACTCGACACCGCAACTTATGCTACACTTGCTGCCGCCGCCGCAACATGCTACGACTCAACCACCGCCTTACTCTTCCATCGCCGCTCACTGTTACACTCTGTCATCACGCTTCACTCTGTCACCACCATCAACTATATGTGTATCTTTTTCTGTCACCCCAAACGCAATTACGACCACCCGCATCGCCATCGGATAGAGATGTGGTCTTGTTTGAATTTTTTTTCCCTTATTTCATATACTTAAATCCAGATCTTATATTCAAATGTATTGATTTTGAATTTCTGAATTTCACAAATTTGATACTAAAGCTTATGAATCGATTCATCTTTGATTTTCTGTGTCACAAGTTTGTGTTTTTGGTTTTTTCGGATCAGATATTGGGTATCGGATACCCTATCCGATTTTTTCGGATATTAAATCGGATATCCGATCATTTCGGATCAGATCATGGATAATGAAATTTTGTGTTTTCGGATCGGATATCCGAACCGAAAATCGGATTCGGATCGGATATCCGATCCATGCTCTGCCCTACCTTATATCATTTGCATTGTTTTGCTTTTAGACGTTTAGGTTTTATAGAGGAGATTTCTTTATTGCTGATAGTTATCAAAACAATATTATGTTTACTGTATCAAAATGAAAAGATTGTCATCACTAAATTCGTACTTGCAATATTTGTACATATTATCACAATTTTATGGGACGTGTGTTTACTACCTAGGCAGCACATACACTCCTCCTAACTAGATGTTCCGTGTCGGACACACGAACACCTATAAATAAGGAATGAGAGGTTGAAAGACTAAAAGAGATTGATTAGAAGATGAATTGGGTGGGAAATGAGAATAAATTATTGTCAAAGTCAAATTTTACCTTCAATTATTTACATTTAATATTATACACCAATATAAAATAAAATCGTACGTTATTTATAGCTATAAAATATATATTTTATTAAATTTAAATGTCGTGTGACGTGTCCTAAATTTCACGAGATGTCGTATTACGTGTCCGTGTCCGTGTCCGTGTCCGTTTTCGTGCTACCTAGTTTACTACTTGGGTTGGGGTAAGTAATTTGTGACCCAAATTTTGTTTTGTTGTATTTTACTAGTTTGTAATTAGAATTTTGAAATTGATTTTATTTCGTTTATAATTCCGGGAAATTTTTACTTTATGCTCGATGGTTATAGAACTTGTGTGGTTGTCCTTTTAAATTCTGTTAAATGTAACATATTTGCTAGTATAAATACGTTTCTATCATACATCTACTGATACATAAGTTAATTTTAAGGGAGCATTTGTGATTTTATGATTACTATAACTCAGTACCCCAAAGAAAAATTCCTGGGTCCGCCCCCTGTTGGTAAGACATTCTCACTCCCTTAGTGATAAGTGGTTAATTTACCTATATTTGCATAGTTATTTCTCCTAATAATAAGCTAGTTGTCCGACACCTTTAGTATATATTATATTTACCTTCGTGTTGGTTTAAATTATTTGAGAAAGACGATTCTTACACTAAAAGTTCTCAATTAGTAAGACGGGCCCAGATCTAGAAACAAGTTGATGGGTCAAAGCTTACGTTCCCGAGCTGAAAAATGTTTGAAGTCATGACATGGAATTATGGGTCAATCCCCATAAAATAAAAATAATTAAATAATATGGGCTTGGACCCGTGTAACATATAGCATTGTTGGACTATCCTTCATGGGTTCCTGGTTTTTTGGAAATATAAGAGGAGGTCTTTGTTTTTGGTTGGAGGGGATGGTACGGAGGAGTAGGAAAAAAAACTTAGGTTTTAATTTGTTTAGGTTGTTTTCTATTTTGTGAGACGTATGGCCTTTTGGTCATTCAAAGACTAGATGTTATTCATTCCTTTTCATGTTTAAATCAAGACTATGTTTCTTCTTCTTTTTACTCGTTATTTAATTATGCATTGTTTAATTATATTTGCTATGATTGATTTTAGATTAATTAGTGAGTAATAATTTTTTAGGGTTTGTATCGTCGCTAATTAGTACAAGCACGTTTTAATTGGTGGACCGATTGTGAGATTGCTTATTTGAGTTTGATTAGATACTATAATGAATTGGGTATCGAATTTGATATGATTTTACATAAAATAACTTGTAGCTATAAACAGAAGTTGGCGAGAATTTGTTGTGTGTTTAATCGGTCTCATTGAGTCACTTAATTATTGTTATAATTGAATTTACATGCGGGAGCGGGGATTCAATTAAGAACATATTTCTAATCATGATTATAAGACTTTTCATGGGAATGTTAGTTTGTATAGTTGGGATGTATCTACGGTCTTATATCTTATATGTGTCTAATTTACATACGGGAGCGAGAATTAATAAACATATTTAGGAAGAATTATCGTTACACGAGAGAGATCATTAATATGGCAAAGGTGTACTAGTCCCACTTGAATAACAATTAAGCAATCGTGTCATTATTTGTAAGCTTGTCTAGCGATGATATGAACTCTAGGCTATTTTATTATTATTAATTTCGTATGTTATAGTTTTATTATTGCTTTAATAGTTATTTTAGTTTAGTTTATCACCACTTATTTTGATCTGCGTAGCTGACATTTAGTTTGAGACTGAGTGGTACTTAGTCCCTGACCTCCCTAAGATCGACCCGTAAGCATTACAACTGACCCGTTCGCTTGCGGTAATATTTAAATGAACACTTGGGTCCCCTCAATGACACTTTCTTTTGGTGACACTCGATACTTGTCTTATGCTAACCCAACCAATCCATCCCCAAAATAACTTTGAATCCCTCAAAAGGAATCCAAGTAGTCCACAAGAAATTTGCCCCCACTAATGACTATAGGCACATTCCTAAAAAACTTGGTGCAAGGCACCGCTTTCCCTGAGGGTATCACTACCTCATCTACTATTCCGTCAAAGGTTTATAATCCCAAAGGAAATGCATGTCTAGAAGAAATGAACAAATGAGTCGCCTTCGAATCAAATAGGTTAAACGAAGGTTTGAGGTTAACTAAGAACATCCTCCTTCGCTTCTTCCTTGTTCAACATGAAGAGTTTCCCACTATTCTTGGTGCCTCATCCTTGCACGGTGCTTATTGATTTTGCTTGTTTCCCTCCTATATTTTAGCCCCCATATTGTTGTTATTTCTTTGGCAAGAACCCCCTACGACCTTACCTCAAGCGTGAACTTGATTGTCGCCTCTATGGTTGTTGCCGTGTCTGTTGTTCTAGGTCCCTGGAAGTCTATCTCCCAGCGCTCTGTGAAGGTGCCCTATTGAAACCTGTAAGTTTCTTAAACTCATTATTAGACATATTGTAACGCCCCGAAAAACAGGCAGGTAGCTCAAAATAGCTCTTTATATTAATAATAGACAGCAGCGGAATTACAGGGCGTCACCGCCGTATTTTCCCTCCGGAAAATACAAGGCTTATACAATAAAATAAATACACTTATAAAACTAAAACTACAAACTCTATTTATTTAATTAAACATCTTATAAATCTCGTCTTCTTTATGGATTTTCTCACTCTTGACCCCCCTGATACTTGTACCTGAAAATATATAAACATAACGGGATCAGCCAACCACAGGCTGAGTATGACCTCGGTTGCCTCCACCGGCCTTATGTCATTTTCATTATTCATTAACATTCTCCTCATTAATATCACGTCAGCGAGTACAATAAATTACCCGAGTATAATAACTTACCATCATACAGTATTTCCTGCCAACGAGTCAGGTTTCCAATTATTATATTATTTCTTATTTTCATAAGAACACATATTCATATCACATTAGTGTCGGTCTACCATTACCGAACAAGAGAGACATTACGGAGATACATACTCCCTCAGGTCTAAGACCCACCTCCATGTACACAGGATAAGAACCTCAGGTCTAAGACCCACCTCGGCTATTGCCGGATAACAGAACCATAGTTCACATGGAGCCGCGCCCCCTTCCGTGTACACAGGTTACAAAATAATGTCATCTCTATCCAATAATCGTATCCCGAATGCTACAATTGGCCAATTATGCATTGTGACAACAGTACCAACATGACATTATGGCAAACATTATAACATCTAAGACGTTAATATAATATGCAACCGATAAAATGACAATAATATGAATTCAACAATTAAAATATTATAACAGTTAGTATAATGTCATCTCATTTTAATAGTAAAACATGTCTCTTATCTACTGTGCTTTGATGTCTTATTTATTTCACTTTTTGTCCCTTCCTATTTCTTCTCCTATGTACATACTAGGAGTATATAATTAAGCTATTTAGCCCTTTTCATTCTCGTATAATCGAATGTATATTATTTTCTAAATTTGTTTTCATTATAGATAGTGAAACTATTCATTAAGTTGGGAGGAGGGCATAACCAGTTAACAGTAACACGTACTATTTGTTCCAAGTTATTCTAATTGTGTCTTTTTTTTTTTTGGTGAAATGTAAGAATTTTATAGCTAGCCCAACAAATTTAGGCAATACCAATTACAAACCAGCCAATTAGTAACAATACAACAATTACTAAGATTAAGACATCTTAAAATAAACAAAAACACACCACTACCATTATCATCAACTTCCTAAATGAGCATCCAAAGAGGACCAAGAGCATCAACATCCCAACTCCCCCTCAACATGCCTTACTGCAGCACATCCTACAATGATCATCAAAGCAGACGCAACCTTACTGAACCAAACCTACATCCCTGCACCAGCAGCTATCAGAAAAACGCATAGCACCCTTGAACCCATGTATCATCCTTCTCCTACAATCAGCATGAACTTGCTTGACAAGGACACTAGGACAAAGTACATGCCCCTCTAACCTGCAAATGTTCCTAACTCTCCAAATACTATAGCAAATACCAGTATAAACTGCCATAATAATCTGTCTTCGTAACATAGAACCCCTCATATGTTGAATCCTAGCAGAACTCATCATAATGTCATAAGGAACCTTAATCAAATCACCTGCAATCCTAAAGCATTCCTGAGCATAATGACAATTCTGAAATAAGTGACTATGATCTTCCTGCACAACACCACAAATGAAACACATCCTAGGAACATCCAACCCCATCTTCAACAGCCTATCTAGAGTAAGGAGTCTACCCTGTTGTAGCAACCACATATGAAAATTCCATTTAGGGAGGTTATACCTATTCCACACAATACAATGCCAAGCAACCTTAGCATCAGAGTTCTGTGTAATCCAAGAATAGCCTTTAGCAATGGAGTACTCCTCATCCAAGCCCCCTCATTGACCATTCACATATCCAGCTTTAAGAACATCCTTAACCTCACAAATTTTCCTCCATGCCCAAGAACTATTAGCATTTGGAGTATAATCAAACCAAGAAGAAGTCTTCAAGTAAATGTTACCAACCCATTTAATCCAAAGATGATCTTGTGTACAAGCAATCCACCAAACTAGCTTACCAATAGCAGCAATATTCCATTGATGACTATCAATTAAACCCAAACCACCAACCTCCTTACTCTTACAAAGAATATTCCAAGAGACTAGGGGAGCTTTAGAGTACTTATCAGTCCCTTCCCATAGAAATGTTCTGCATAAAGACTTAATCTTATCCATCACCCCCATAGGAAGAACAAAAATTTGGGACCAGTGATTATGAATAACAGAGAGCACAGATTTCACTAAAACAAGCCTGCCTGCATACGAAATCTTCCTACTATTCCAACCTCTAATCCTCTTAACCATCCTCTCAACAAGGATATTGCAATCCATTTTATTAAGTCTTTTATGTGAGATATTCACCCCTAAATACTTAAAAGGCAAAGAACCTTTCCTAAATCCAGTTTCTTGCAGAATATGATGAAGAATATCACTCTTGATCCCATTGCAATAAAACTCAGATTTATCAGAGTTAATTTGCAGACCAGAAGAAGTAGAGAAGATCTTAAAGGCTTCCATAATGGCAAAAATGGAAGTAACATCTCCTCTACTAAACATGAGAAGATCATCAGCAAACATCAAATGATTTAACTTCAGGGATTTACAAAGAGGAGGGTAATGGAAACCAGGAAACCTCTCAATAATCTGCAACAGCCTGCTCAAATACTCCATACAAAGAGTGAATAAAAGAGGAGACATAGGATCCCCCTGTCTGAGACCCCGAGCTCCTTTAAAGAAACCATGATTCTGACATTTGAGCACAATAGAATAACTAGGAGTGCTAACACACTCCATGATCAACTTAATCAAAGTAGGAGGATAGTGTAAACCTTGCAGCATTTGTTCAACAAATCTCCATTCAATAGAATCATAGGCCTTTCTCAAATCAATCTTCATAAGACACCTAGGAGAAACACTCTTCCTAGTATATAATCTGATCAAGTCTTGACTAATCAGAATATTTCCAAGGATACTTCTGTTCTTAATGAATGCACACTGAGCAGAATTGACCACTTTAGTAAGACTATCACTAAGCCTGTCACAAATGAGCTTAGAAATAACCTTATAAATAGTATTACAGCAAGCTATAGGACGAAATTCCTTTACAGATTTTGGATTCACAACTTTAGGGATCAGCACAAGATTAGTACAGTTCAACTGTTTAAGCAACTTCCCTGTCACAAAGAAATCTACCACAACAGCACAAACGTCATCCTTAATTATATTCCAACTTGCCTTGAAGAACTTACTAGTGTAACCATCAGGACCAGGGCTCTTATCATCAGGAATAGAAAACATTATTCTCTTGATCTCAGTGTGGGAAGGAATACTACACATAGCAGCCCATTCCTCCTCCTCAACCAAATTACCCTGCTTAATAACATGCTCATGACAGTTGGAAGAGGTAGCACTAGTACCCAATAACTGTTTATAGAAATCAATAAAAGCTTTGAGGATCTGTTCAGGATCAGTACATAGCTCACCACTGCCATTCTCAATAGAAACAACCTTATTCTGAATTTGCCTATGCCTAATAGCATGATGAAACATACTAGTATTAGCATCACCTTCAAAAGCCCAGGCACACTTAGCTTTCTGCCTAAGAAAACCAATCCTAGCCTCTGCCAGCATACTATAAGAATTCCTAAGTTGAAATTCTTTATCCATCAGACCAACATTGGAAGGGTCAAGTTGTAATGCCATCTGACTCTCAATTAACAGTTGATAAGCAACATCAGCATTCCTTTCAACATCAGAGAACACTGACTTATTCAATTCCTTCAAAGCAGGTTTCAATCTCTTCAATTTAGTGATAAGTTGAAAACTCTTAGTGCCCTCAATCCTATTCCTCCACTCCAGCTCAACCAAAGAACAGAAATCAGCTACCTTAGTCCACATGTTGAAGAATTTAAAAGGCTTCTTTTTCACACTAACATTACTTCCACAAGAAACAATGCAAGGGCAATGGTCAAAGGCACCTTCAGGATAGTAATGAGCAAACCAGTCAGACCATTTGTTTAACCAGAACCCATTCACCAGCACCCTATCAATACGACTAAAAATTCTAGTTTCACTAGGATGTTTATTATTCCAAGTGAAAAAAGAACCAGTCGACTTCAAATCATAAAGATCACAAATATTCACCACCCTTTGAAAAGGCCTAATTTCCTCCAGCTTAACAGGCTTCCCCAGTCTCTCATTCATATATAACACATTATTAAAATCACCCATCAGCACCCATGCATCTGGAACAGCAAGGGCCATCAAGTCATTCCACAAAGGTACTCTATCTTCAATCCTATTGAAAGCATAAACAAAGGTAGCATAGAACACACAACCCACAATTCTATCCTTCACCTTAGTATGGATAAACTGATCACTCATACTAAGAACCTCAACATCAGCCCTAGAAGACTTCCACAAAATCCAAACTCTACCTCCAGGATGACAAATAGTATTAGTAACAATCTCCCAACCAACACCCATACTAGCAACTACTTTATTTAGAGACAAAGGCTTAACCTTAGTCTCAAGGAGCCCAAACAGATCAACATCATGCTGATGCAAGAACCACTTAACATCAGCCTGTTTTGTATCACTATTTAAGCCCCTAACATTCCACATACCAAGCTTAATCATTATCAAGGCAGGGCTCCTTGCCCCCTCCTTTATCAACCATTTCAGATTGTGAGATAGCTTGATTTAGTTCATCATTAAAATTAACTGCAAAATCATCCTCAATACCTCCAATAGTCCTACTCTCATGCCTAGTCAGTCTGTTAATCACTCTTGCTGGAGTGAAAACAGTAGCAGCAGGCACAACAATAGGAGTAGTAATAGGGGTCACCATAGATAAATTAACAGCAGGTACTTTTTTTAGAGGGGGAAATTCCTTAGGATCTACTACCACCCCTGGCATCACCCTTGGCTTCCATACTTGTTTAGGTGCCTGAACAGGTTTGACACCATACACCTTACGCCTACAAATTTCATCCTTATGACCAATGCCTTTACATTTTTGACAAGTAACAGGCAACCAATCATACTCCACAGCCACTATAACTTCACATCCCTTTTCATCCTCAAAACTAATAGAATTCGGAAACCCTTGATCAATCTCCACTTCAACCATTATCCGGGCAAAACCCAGCAATTTCTTCTCAAGGGTAGCATCATCAATACGAATAAACCGTCCTATCAACCCTGCTAATTTCTCCAAACACTTAGCCCCCCAAAACTTCAGATCCAAACCTGTTAACTTAATCCATATGGGAACCTTTTTAACAGAAACTTTAGCAATCTTAATGTCAGGCGACCACGCATTCAATACAATAGGCTTACCATCAAACACAAACATACCATTTTCCAAAATAAGCTTATGATGTTCAGGCTGACCTATCCGAACTACAAAGAGGCCATTAGGAAGAAAAGAAATGGAGGAGATTTCATACCCATTCCATATCCTTCGAAGAAAACCCTCAAGAACAGTTCGTGGAGGATTCGCCCCCATCACATATCCATATAATGACCATTTCCAAAAATCAATTTCTGATTCAACATCCTCAATAGTTAATTTTAATCCCTGCTTCCTGTTTTCCCCACCAATTACTTCCACTTCATCAATAGGAGCCAAACGAGAAGACGAGGGAATGCTATCTTTACTCTTCTTCCTGGATTGAACCACATTCCACCCAGACAAATCATTGTCCTCTGCATTAACAACATGCGCATCTCTTTGTATCACCACATTTACTTCCCGCCTAGCATTTTCAATTTCTTCTAACAGAGTTTCCACATGAACAGTACCCTTGGATCTGTTAGAAGGAGTCAACACATTTATGTTATTACAATTAATACCGTTATTACTACCATTATTATTATTGTGATTAATATTATTATTATTACTAATACTACTTGATGGACTATTATTATTATTATTTTGATTTTTTTGATTAATTGATTGAGGATGATTAGCACCTTTCTTCTTTGCCATTGCAAAAGAAACACAAAACCCTAGAAAAAATTAGAGCTTTTCTTCTCTCTAACTTTCTCTCTCATCCTCTTGTTGAATACCGTTATAATGGTTGAAGTTCTAATTGTGTCTTTTACATCATTATAGACGTGAGCAACATAACGTCATTAATATAAACTTCTCAGTCTCATTGCTATAAACAATTTTAAACTCAATACGGATACTATCATTTTATTTCGGCTATAAGGGTTCAAAATTATATTAGCATTATAACAGTTCTAATACAAAACTTACGGTGACAATAATATGAGCAACTTCTTATACGTACTATCCTCCTATTCATTTACGTAATAAGACGATAAATAAATAATTATAACGACGAAGGGTCCCGAGATCATACTAGCATTATATATCTATGGTTCTAATATAAAAATTACGGATACTTATACTATCCTCCTATTTTGTTTATGTATAAGTCGGTAAGTAAATACTTATAACGACGAAGGATCCCGAAATCATACTAGTATTATAACGGATCTTATATAAAACTTACAAATAAAACAATATAAACAAGTACTTATATCGACGAAGGATCCCGAAATGATACCTCGGGTATAAAGATTATGGATAATAGGAAGCGGCTTATTATAACTACCTTTTTGCTATGTTTTGGGTCCATCTCTCGTTATTCTTATATTTTGTTTTTCGTCATTTTTTTCCCTTAATATGGTAAAATGAATGATGTAGCCATGTAACATCCTACACTGTGAACTTTGGTTAGGATAGTCTTCATTTGGTGAGTCATAATGGCAGGTACGTGTCTAAGTGTAATATTTTTACTTTTCTTCTTTTTCTTTTTGATAGTTATCTAAAAGAGTAATAAAATGTGTGCCGGAATTTTACGTCTTAGTTTTAATGTGAGTCCCAACTCATATACTCTTCCTAGGTTCATAAGTAGAGCCATCTCGTTTATACTGATAAATATACATGTAGTTTATAAAATATGATAGTCCTATTAATATAAGTATATCTTAAGATTTATTTTATTCGGGATATTTCACATATCTAATAACATTTTATGATTTGTTTACTCTTTAAACTAAAGGATCTTATACATGCATAACAAAAGATGAAGAAAGAACAATTTCTTACATTGAGTATGAATAAAATGGGCACAATATTTGAACACCTTTCAAATATTGTTCTTGAGCTATAAATAAAAGGATGATCTCATAGTTGCAAGTTAGAAACTCTCCAATTAGTTGCACCAAGACAAGCCCCTTAATCTCTATTACAATACTACTATTAATAATCTTGGTAATCTTGTATTAGTTTTGTGAACTTGAGTTGTGAATAACTTCTTAAGTATACTTAGTGTGAGAAATAAGAAGAGAGATAAGCTAAAAAATGAGATGGTCATAATATAAGATGAAGTGTGTGCTTATAAGGAGAAATTATCTCCTCATTTTGGCACATCACAACCGACCACCATGCACATGGGTGGGGTGTGTTGTCACTTTCATTTGTCTTCAAAAAGCAATAGAGTAGGTATCTAGGTCTAATATGTAATCATGCATCCAAGTTCTTAATTAGAACAATTAACAAGACCTAAACCTCTACCCTAAGCCCCTTAAAATCGGTGCACCCATATAAAATGGGTGTATTTTATTTTTGCATTTCGTCATTTGTCACATATGTGACATGTGACATGTAACATGTAATTTAGCTTATAAATGTGCATTTAACCAATTTAAATGCAATTTTATAACAAATAAATTAGACTTAACATTTTTAGTCATATTTTATAATCACATGTAAATAAAGTGAGTAATATAATAATTAAAATGAGTCATGTCATATTTGATTAATATAATCTACAACTAATTGTAGTTATAATCAGCCAATTTTTCTTATCTCAAATATTTCATAAACATTATGCATTTTTAGTAATATAACAATTAAATTACTAAAATTAATCTTATTTAATCATATTACAATAAGATATAATTCTCACATATAACTTAAACTTCGTTTAATTTAAGGGATTAATTAATCTGTATCGCTATACAATTAATTAACTTACATGATTAGGGGATTGTCCTTTAGGTGTGACCTCAAGGGATCAACTGATCACCACCGTCATACGACAGTAACGTCAAACTCTAGTGAGCCAATCGTTACCGATTAATGTTGACCAGCTGACTATAATATTCATCATCCCTTTGTATTCTTATTATTGAGATTTAATTATGTGATCGCACTATTGTTGAGGACACTTACTCCAACAATCTCACACTTGTCCGAGACAAGTGTGCGTCACCAATTCTCTTGTCATATTATTATCTCCCACTCAACGCAAGGTGTCTTGTAGGTCGTTGTGGTACACGACAGGACCACATAATGAACAAGGATAAGCGTAGAAATACGCATTTGTGGAGTCGCCACCAATTTTTATGGGAAATTGGAACCGTTCGAACATTTCATGCCATGTCAAGACACAAAGTAATGATATGAACACTAAGAACTCGTTATTCTTAGCATTCTATGTCTAGAATGACGCTCGTGGATGCCAATGAACACAGATGTTCAGAGAGATCTGGAGTAAGGGGTGATGGTATGTATTATGAAGCTTTTTTAATCGAACACCTAATCCCGCCCGCCTCGATAGCGGCCTCTACTAATGATTAAGGAAATCGTTCGTATTTGATATGTTACCGATTATATGCATGCAATGCAACATCCAACATTTAAATCCTAGCATGTGAATTAGATTATGTCGGTGAACATTTAATTAGCACTCAATTATGTCGAAATTGGGAATTTAAAATTAATTACACACAAAAAGGCAAAGAAAATTATACAATTACAATGATTAAACGAGATTACAACAGATTACGAGATCTACGTCAGAAATATACTCAAAACGGAGATTTGAAGAAAAGGAAAAGGTTTGAAAAACTGAAAGGCATATTAGGAGCGATAATATGACTAATAGTTAATTAATTACGTAATTAAAGCTACGTCAAGGCGAAAACAGAAGTTCAGAGACAGAAGTCAACCCCGAACAGGCGCAGCAACAGCTACGTCCTCTAGAAGAGGCGGATCACTTGTTGCGTCTGTTCTTGAGTTGCATTCTGACTGTGAAGTCAGAATTGTGAGCAGTTAATATTGTTTTGTATATTTAAGATCAATATCGACCTATAACTCGAGTAGAAGTGGATTAACATATATTAATTACAACAATTTGTATCAATGATGAATCCAGAGATTTGACATGAAGGAATCGAACCTCTAGAACTCAATTTTGATTCAAAGACCAAAACCCGCTAATATTGAATTATTAGGGATCTAAGTCAAGAACAAAACGTCTTACGAAAGATAAAATATAAAAGGAATAAAATAAGAAAGGAAAATAAAGACGTAGAAATCAGAGGAAGAAGAAGAAGAGCAGAAGCAGGCAGCCTCTGGAAGAGGCGCAACATGTGCTGCGACTCTTCGAAGAGGTGCAGATGCTTCTGCGTTTCTTCTCGACGTCTGATCACTACTGAAAAGGTTTTATGAAAAGGGTTTTGATTTGAATTCGATTTTGAATCTATTTCCGACGTGAATCTTACATTAATAAATAAATAAATAATAAAAAATATAAAGACGGGATTTACACCCTCGGACATACATATTGACGAAACGAGAAAAACTAAGTTAACGTTTTAGCGATAGCTCGAGTCGAATGTATGCAGAAAGTGCCCTTGTTAAAGGACTAAAATTAATTGAATAATTGATTAATTAATTGTGTAGTGGTCAAATTACTCGGTCAATGGAAACGTGACGGGTACCCAGAAGAATCTGAGCTTACGTGGTCGATTGATCAAGCACGTATATGTCGATAGCTTAGAGCAAGGTCTAGAATGCAAAGAGATAAGAGAAGGGGCGGAACACTCGCGTGCTTTAAAATTGAGAACAAATATCCTTTTATAGCCGAAAATATGAATAGTTTGGGAACAACACAAACTTATCACGAAAACTGAGAAAAGTGGTGGGGGAAGAGGCGCAGCAGGAACTGCGATCCTTCGAAGAGGCCCAGCACCTGCTGCGTCATTTCCCTAGAGGTTTCCGCCTGCGGAAGAAAGATTCCCACGTTTCTATTACGGAATTTTGATAGATCTATACTTCCCTTCGAAAAAGATACGAGAAAATATTCTATTAAAAAGATAGAATTTGAAATTTTAATAAAATATCCAGAATATTCCGCGCGTTTCAACTCGGAGTTTTAAAATGGTTTCTAGAACATGAAGCGGTTTTCAACCCAGACTCCAAATGAACTCTAATGACTGTCAAAATGACCGTACCGTTGCGTAGATGACGACCAAGGGGGTAGACACAAGTGTTTGAGCAGTCACTTGACGATAAACTTAAGAACTGTTATAAATCGTTCCGCGTACCAAACATGCGGCCCAATCATCACTGAGTGGTTGGCGAAAGGTGTAGAAACGAGGTATCTACTGTTGGAGCCAGTGTCCTGCACAGCTAGTGCAATAACATAAATAAATCTCTGTAGGTTCACAGGGTATACTTTGTATAATAATCAGTTGATTAACGTTTATCAATAACGGTTGGCTCGCTAGAAGTTTGACGTTATTGTCATTTTATTATGGCGGTGATCAACTGGTCCCTGTAAGTCACACCTATAGGATGTGTCTGAGAGATGTGATTATATGAATAATATAGTCATATTGATGCCTTATACGACTAAAAGGTTAGTCGAGGTATTTGACTAAAAGGTTAGTCAAAAATGATGATGATAGACGGATTAAACTGTTAATTCGTAAATTGAATATAAACTGTTATATTTAATTAATGTAAATAATGTTAGCTTAAACGAACTAATCAGTTAATTCGTGATTAAATATAAACCGTTATATTTAATTAAGCAAATGTATTACTCGTAATAATTATTGTAAATGTTGTCAGACATGTATTAATAAATCGACTGCAAAAGGTTGAGTGGACTTATTAATAAGATGACGATATTAGTGACGATAATTATAATAATACAATGGATGTTATTTACTAGGTGTGACCGAAAAATATGAAGCAATAAATGGATATATCTACTCGGTCCAAATGGGTTTGGATAGTATCCTAATTGCAATTTCTTATTTTAGGAAAACCTAGCTAGTATGATTAAGAGAATAAAAAGAAAAAAAAAGACCTAGGGTTTGGAGTGGTGAGTGTGACGGCACAAACACAAAAAGAACTAGGGTGTTTTTTTTTTCCTCAATTTTTCTCTCTAGATCTATCATCAAACCTCACATAAAATTAGCGGTAATTTTGTATAATCGTTCTAGCACGATTAAGGCATATCAAGGAGCATTTTGGGTGCAACTAGTAGGAGATATCATACTTTTGATATTGTTCTTAAGCCAATTTGCAAGGACCAAAGGTTGTTTTTATCTCTTATTTATATCGTTATTTTCATATATGACTCGTTAGTTCGTATCTTATAATTTTGTTATAATCTTGAAATTTAGAGGTGAAATATACGGATATGTTCCCACAAGTGGTATCAGAGCATAAGGCTACAAAATTATATTTTATGAATTTCATATTATGGATTTTGCATCTTGTTTTGCGTCGAAAAAAAAAATTTACAACGGACTGTTTTTTTTTTCTATGTGCCGTGTAGTTTCAATTTTTTTCGCCTTCGATTTTGGTTGTTCTTGTTCCATTTGATTTTTCATATTGTTATTTTAATCGGTTAGAATAATCATATGAAAAATTTGTAGATGTTTGATTTAATAAAGATTAAATTAAAACGTAAATGGATTCGTTTTGTTGATGAGATTAAAAATTTGTTTTTTGTGCTATATAGTTTTTAGCATATACGATTGATCTTGTTTCATTAATTAATATGCTAATCTTGTTCTAATAGCAACCATAAACGATTTCTATTCATCAAAGTTTTTTTTGTGTTAATTGAACCGAAAAAAAAAACGAACGAAAAAAAAAAAAAATTTTTTGCTGCTGTTCTGTGAACAGTACGTACTGCTGTTTTTAAAAAAAAAAAAAAAAAAAAAAATTTCCTGGCTGTGAACAGTACCCGTATCGAAATAATTTTTTTTTTCTTTCCTTTTTTTTTCGTTTGTTGTGAATCGGTTCACAATTATATGATACCTAATTATTTTAAAGCGGTTTAAAATAATGTTAAAGTTGGATTTGTTTGATACGAATTTTGTGACTTATTATGGAATAATCACATAATTTAATCAGTTTAAAAGGTGGTTTGGATAAATTACTCTACATAATTACGGAATTATGTCTTGAATGAATAATTTATTTAGTTGATGCATTTTATTTATGTTGTTTGAATGAATGAATGATTTTATTTACGTATTTTTGCAATTGGTTTAAAATGTAATACCTAGTGTGGCCTTAGTTAATCATGTTTTCGTAATGATGGAAACATGGTTTGGATGTATTTTTGAGATCTCGTATCTTTTTCTTTTAATTATGTTTTGGGAATTAGAATGTAAATAGGTTTACTTTTGTAATTTTTGAAATGTAATTTTAAGAAGACTAGAGACGGAGATCGGATGCTCACTCCCGCTACATAGACCACACTAGGACCGTAAGGATGGATTCCAAACTTGTATTTACTGTTCATTTTGGTAGATAGGCCACACTAGGACCGTTGTAATAGTTTACGTATTTTCTCGCTTTCGTTCTCTTTCAGTTGATAGATAATTGCATCATATTCCGCCTAAACCAAACCACCTAAAATGCATGAAAAATGATTCATATAGTTTGTATATTTAATCATGGACATACAGATGTCACTCGCTTTTAGGGCCATCACCTTAGTTTAAATCATTCTCGAGTTGCTAGACATTCGTTCACTTAAATTGAATTAAAGTTAAGATGATGGGACTTTCCCCTATAACTAAAATTGAGACTAGTCTTTATAGGGAAAACTACTATGAACCCCTTCTTTGTCGGAAGTCATAATATGACCCCTTCTACGTTGGGTAAGTAGTGAGTGTTGACCTATTTTTATCTCAACATTATAGTACGAGTAATATCTCGTGATTATGATGGACTAAAGATAGAATTTACAGAAATTTATCGACCAGGAATTCTAAAAGTAGAATTAGCCAAGAGGTTGGCTTATCAATTTACAGAAATTGAGTCTTGGGATCATTTATATAATTCTTGAGGGAGGTCAATTGTATAAATGCACGAGTCATCGAATTAAACAGTTTTTCATTAGACTCAAAATTAAAACGATGAATACTTATCATATTTATTTTCTTTTTCACAGTTTTTGAATTCGTTATATACAGATATAACTGCTAATAACAAATGGCTGGCCATACTGATGACCCAATGCCAAGTGCCACGCTCGGACGTGAGTCCTGGCTTAAGATTTTCATGGACACTATGAATCAGTCAACGAGACTGAAGAATAACGGGTCCAACTTTGCGGACTGGGAGGCGGCATTACGGAATGCTGCCATTGCTGACGGTAAGCTCAAGTACTTGACTGAGCCACTACCGCCCAACCCAGGCCCCAATGCAGGAGCCAATGAATCACTTGCTTATAGTGATTTCATGATGGAGGCGGGTGCGATAAAGAACGTACTCATCTTTTCAATGGAATCAAATTTGCAAAGGCGATTCATTGCCCATGGTGCGAATAAGATTTTTACCACGCTCTCTAACGAGTTCTCGAAAGCTCCGAGGATCGTTAGCTATGAGCATACATGTCGCTTCTTTGAAGCAAAACTCCAGAAGGGCCAAGCAGTTAGCCCACACATTCTTGATATGATTGAGAATGTCGAGAAACTGGAGGCACTTGGTTGCAAAATCGATGAGAAGATCGTCATTGACCGCGTTCTTCATTCACTTCACGATGGTTTTGCCCTTTTTAGGGCAAATTACTATATGAATGATATGAAGAAGAGTCTTCATCAGCTCCACTCACTTCTCGTACAGACCGAGAGTGATCTGAAATTGAGTGGGAGTCTGAAACAGGACGTTCTCATGATTGCAAACAAGGACAAAGGTAAGGGCAAGGCTCAGGCCAACCTAGCTGTAGGGAAGCCGAAATTCAAAAGGCCAGGGCAAGGCAAGAGTGGGCCTGGTGAGACTAGCGGTAGCTCAAAAGGCAAGACAAAGAGCGATGAAGGTAACGTGGAGTGCCACCATTGCCACAAGCTTGGGCATTGGAGGAGGAACTGCCCCGTGTACCGTGAGGACATAAAAGCAGGCCGCGTCTCTCCTGTTGGTATGTCTTCTTCTTTTATTCATATGATTGAGATTAACCATGCAAGTTTCGGAACTTGGGTATTAGATACTGGTTGTGGTTTCTCATCTTGTGTAATCATTTGCAGGGCCTAAGAAACATCACAACTCTCGCAAAGGGTGATGTGGACCTGTGAGTGGGGAATGGAGCAAGAGTAGCTGCCGTTTCAGTGGGAACATATGTAATCCAACTCCCGAGTGGATTTGAGTTATTTCTGAATAACTGTTACTATGTACCCAGTTTATCTAAAAACATTATTTCTGTTTCCGTACTTGATAAGGACGGTTTTTCGTTTGTAATAAAGGATAATAGCTGTATTTTCTCTTTAACGAAATGATTTATGGTAAAGCAGTTTCCATGAATGGGATTTATGTTTTAGATCAAACCACAGATATAATGCATGTGAGTAATAAGAAAGGTAAAGGTTGGTGACAAAGATCAAACCTATCTATGGCATTGCCTTATGGGACACATAAATGAAAAACGCGTGAAGAAGCTCATTGACAATGGGACTATCTCCCCATTTGACTATGAATCTTTTGGCACGTGTGAATCATGTCTCATAGCAAAATGACTCGAATTTCCTTCAAAGGTGTTGGAATGCGCGCTGCTGACCTATTAGGACTCATACATACTGATGTGTGTGGACCTATGTCAATCAACGCTAGAGATGGCTATAGATATTTTATCACTTTCACGGACGATTTGAGTAGAAGTGGATATGTCTACTTAATGAAGCATAAAAGTGAGTCCTTTGAAAAGTTCAAGGAATTCCAGAATAAGGTTGAGAACCAGCTGGATAGAAAGATTAAAGCACTACGTTCAGATCGTGGTGGCGAATATCTTTCGATTGAGTTTGATCAACACCTTAAAGACTGTGGTATTGTACTACAGTTAACTCCACCTGGAACACCACAATTGAATGGTGTGTCCGAACGGAGAAATCGAACATTACTTGATATGGTTCGATCCATGATGAGTCACACGGTTGTACCTGACTCATTGTGGGGTGATGCTCTTTTGTCAGCTGCTTTAATACTTAACCGAAGTCCGTCTAAAGCTGTAGACAAGACTCCATATGAATTATGGAAGGGAACGATCCCTAACTTGTCCTTTATTCGGGTTTGGGGCTGCAAGGCTTATGTCAAGTGGAGACCTGACGATAAGCTCGGCCCACGATCGGTCAAGACATACTTTATTGGTTATCCAAAAGGGATGTTTGGTCATTACTTTTACTCGCCTACCGAACATCGAGTTTTTGTTGCGGCTAGTGCGACGTTCTTAGAGAAAGAGTTTCTCGAGAATAGGACAAGTAATGGAACCTTCGATCTGTCGGAGATTCAAGAACCAACAACCGAGCAATCAATGGAGGAAACCGTTCCTTCATCATCGGCTGCGGTCAATATTCCTTTGGAACCTAGGAGGTCGGGTAGACACTCTATTCCTCCAGACATATACATTGGTATGGTCGAGGAGAATGAGAGAGATGACGTTTTACTCCTAGAGAGTAACGAACCCGCTACCTATAAAGGTGCCATGACATGTTCCGACTCTAAGCTATGGCTTGACGCCATGCAATCCGAGATGGACTCTATGTATGAGAATGGCGTATGGGATCTGGTTGATTTGCCTGATAAGGTTCGGCCTCTTCAGTGCAAATGGCTTTACAAGATAAAGCATTCCGTAGGGGGACAACCAGACACCTATAAGGCACGACTAGTGGCAAAAGGTTTCACTCAAGTGCACGGATTGCATTATGATGAAAGTTTTGCACCCGTAGTCATGCTACGTTCCATTCGGATAATCTTAGCGATTGCCGCTTTTCATGACTATGAAATTTGGCAGATGGATGTGAAAACCGCCTTCTTAAACGGTTATTTGGAGGAGGAGTTGTACATGGTACAACCCGAAGGTTTCATTGATCCTAAAAATCCTAAGAAGGTATGCAAGCTTAAGCGTTCCATCTATGGACTTAAGCAGGCTTCTCGGAGTTGGAATCATCGTTTCGACCAGGTGATAAAAGAGAATGGATTTACTCGATCGGTCGAGGAACCATGCTTATATATCAAGTCGAGTGGGAGCAAGATTGTCTTCCTAATATTGTATGTTGACGACATACTCTTGATTGGGAATGACATACCTCTCTTAACTTCGGTAAAAGTTTGGTTAAAGAACCACTTCCAGATGAAAGATCTGGGCGAGGCACAAAGAATTTTGGGGATCCGTATCTACAGAGATAGATCACGACGGATGTTATCCCTCAGTCAGGAGTCTTATATAGATAAGATTCTTGAGAGGTTCAACATGACCAACTCCAAGAAGAGGAACCATCCAATGATTTCTGGGATGCAGTTGAGTAAAGCTCAGGCACCAAATACATCGGAAGAGGTCGAGCGCATGATTCGGGTTCCTTATGCATCAGCTATAGGATCGATCATGTATGCCATGATATGCACACGTCCAGACGTGGCATATGCTTTAAGTATGACGAGTCGGTACCAAGGCAATCCAGGTGAAACACACTGGATGGCTGTTAAGAATATCCATAAGTACCTACGGAGGACTTAGGATTGGGTATTGACTTATGGAGGTGACACTGAGCTATGCGCAATCGGTTACGTAGATGCTAGCTTCCAAACGGATCGAGATGACTCGAAATCTCAGTCTGGATACGTTTTTAATCTTAATGGCGCTGCGGTCAGCTGGAAAAGCTCCAAACAAAGTGTTATAGCAGATTCTACGACTGAGTCCGAGTACGATGCTGCTTCAGAGGCTGCGAAGGAAGCTATATGGATGCGTCAGTTCTTACAGGGACTAACTGTAGTTCCTAGTTCGGATGACCCGATCACCATCTATTGTGAAAATAGTGGTGCCATCTTCCAGGCTAAGGAGCCTAAGTCCAGCAACAAGTCTAGGCATGTACAACGGAAGGCTCACATGATCCGAGATTACGTGGAGCAAAGGAAGATAGTGATAGACAAGATTGCTACGGATGATAACGTCGCAGATCCTCTCACTAAACCATTGAGATATGATACGCATGAAGGGCACGTTATTTCCATGGGAATCAAACTTTCCTAAGTTGTAATTGTGTTTTATATGGATTAGACACCTGTATCTTTTTCATACAACTAATCTATAAAATCATCGTTTTGTTTTATATTTTGTTTTTCATGTGGGTTGTACTGGCAACATTGAACACCACAATGTGAACTGAATTACATTATATTTGTTTTGGTCCGTAATCGCCTACATGAGCTGATAACTCTGGCAATTATTCTTTGAAGTCGATTGATGGTGGGTTCAACGAGCCATAAGTCAAACAGTTGACTGATCGATCACATATGCGAGTTATAATGATACCTCGCAGGACAATTTTGTGACAACGTTATGGAGTCCTAAATGTTTCATAACATTAGGTGTCAGGTCGTGGATAAGACGTCCATAGTGTTCCTAGAGTCGATTCTTTTGACTATCGACTGTCTCTTGAGATTAAGGCGTTTTTGGGTGACTTGGTTTCTTTCTCATGGTCGACCGTAACAGGAGGCTAAGTAGATTTTTACTGGGTCATTTCATACTGCGCTTGTATCTGCAAGATTCGAGTTGAAGAAAATATCCAACCCTTTATCAGGTTATGTTATTTCTCAGGGCCACTCGAGGAGCTGTAACTGAAATGCATGGCCATGCTCGAATAAGATTCGTTTATCAGTTGAAGTTACTCTCTAGTCGGGGAAACCACTCTTGATACTGATCACTTGTAAACTACGACCTTTGTGAATACGGACTTTGCAAATTGGTTTACATTGAGTGGGAGAAATTTATTATGGATATGAGAATCGGTTTCGCACATACACTTGTACGGACAAGTGGGAGATTGTTGGAGCCAGTGTCCTCCACAGTTAGTGCAATAACATAAATAAATCTCTGTAGGTTCACAGGGTATACTTTGTATAATAATCAGTTGATTAACGTTTATCAATAACGGTTGGCTCGCTAGAAGTTTGACGTTATTGTCATTTTATTATGGCGGTGATCAACTGGTCCCTATAAGTCACACCTATAGGATGTGTCTGAGAGATGTGATTATATGAATAATATAGTCATATTGATGCCTTATACGACTAAAAGGTTAGTCGAGGTATTTGACTAAAAGGTTAGTCAAAAATGATGATGATGATAGACGGATTAAACTGTTAATTCGTAAATTGAATATAAACTGTTATATTTAATTAAT
This sequence comes from Heliosperma pusillum, assembly GCA_022085475.1. Classification (NCBI taxonomy): domain Eukaryota; kingdom Viridiplantae; phylum Streptophyta; class Magnoliopsida; order Caryophyllales; family Caryophyllaceae; genus Heliosperma; species Heliosperma pusillum. Next base: position 108,268 of record JAIUZE010070398.1, read on the forward strand.
GTAAATAATGTTAGCTTAAACGAACTAATCAGTTAATTTGTGATTAAATATAAACCGTTATATTTAATTAAGCAAATGTATTACTCGTAATAATTATTGTAAATATTGTCAGACATGTATTAATAAATCGACTGCAAAAGGTTGAGTGGACTTATTAATAAGATGACGATATTAGTGACGATAATTATAATAATACAATGGATGTTATTTACTAGGTGTGACCGAAAAATATGAAGCAATAAATGGATATATCTACTCGGTCCAAATGGGTTTGGATAGTATCCTAATTGCAATTTCTTATTTTAGGAAAACCTAGCTAGTATGATTAAGAGAGAATAAAAAGAAAAAAAAAGACCTAGGGTTTGGAGTGGTGAGTGTGACGGCACAAACACAAAAAGAACTAGGGTGTTTTTTTTTCCTCAATTTTTCTCTCTAGATCTATCATCAAACCTCACATAAAATTAGCGGTAATTTTGTATAATCGTTCTAGCACGATTAAGGCATATCAAGGAGCATTTTGGGTGCAACTAGTAGGAGATATCATACTTTTGATATTGTTCTTAAGCCAATTTGCAAGGACCAAAGGTTGTTTTTATCTCTTATTTATATCGTTATTTTCATATATGACTCGTTAGTTCGTATCTTATAATTTTGTTATAATCCTGAAATTTAGAGGTGAAATATACGGATATTTTCCCACATCTACAGAGTCCCCACTATGATCGAGGCTTGGACAAGGCATAAGTTAAAGTATAGCCATCAGGTTAATCGAATATTACAACCTGATGACTATGGCGACGCGAGGCGGTTCAAGGAGTCTGAACCAAAGACCCGTCGTCGGGGAACATTAAGAAGACTGGCGACCATTGGGGAGGGTCGTTTAAAGTCTGTTAGACTACATATAAAAGCTCTCCAGCCATAAGAAGGAGTCATACCTGAGGCATCTTCTTATGAGGAATGAGGTGCGATGTGAGGCTCCCCAGCCATTGAATGAGGTGCGTCGTGTGGCTCGCCAGCTGTTTGAATGAGGTTGCATTATGAGGCTCGCCTGCCTTTCGAATGGGGTGCGTAATGATTCTCGCGAGCCGTCATATGTGAGAATCTGTATGTTTGTATCTTCAGGCGAACTCTCGTTGGGGAAACATATATTAAAAGGAATTTGCGAAACTTGATATATGGAAGAATCTGTTAGGATTGAATCATTCCGGGGATTGTATGTTCGAAAGGCGGTACTTGCTGAGATTATAACATCATGTGACGGTTTTGAAGCCTGTCAAAGTGTGATACACGGATTCGCGATCCTTTCCAAACCGTGGCGCACGGGGATTTACGGATGGAGAAACGAGGGACAAGCGTAGAAATACGCATTTGTGGAGTCTCCACCAACTTTTGTGGGGAATTGCAACCGTTCAAATACTTCATGTCATGTCAAGACACAAAGTAATGACATGAACATCAAGAACTCGTTACCCTTAGCATTCTACGTCTAGACTGACTCTTGGGATGCCAATGAACACGGATGTTCACAGAGATCTGGAGTAAGGGGTGAGGGTACATATTAGGAAGTTCTGTAATCGAACACCTAATCGCGCTCGCCTCGATAGAGACCTCTACCAATGATTAGGGAAACTCTTTTGTACTTGATATGTAGTCGGATATATACATGCAATACAACATCCACAGTTAAATCCTAGCATGTGAATTAACTATGTCGGTTGAACATGTAATTTAGCAATCAATTGAGTCGAGATAGAATTTTAAGATTGATTACATGTGAAAGGCAAATAAATAATCCAACTTACAATGATTAAATAAAACTATAAAATAAATATTACAATTGATTTACATGATCTATGTCGGAAATATGCCCAAAACAAAGGTTTAAAGAAAAGAATTAGAATTTACAAAATCTGAAGACGGATTAACAGCGATATTAGGAATAATAGTCGATTAATTAAGCATGAAATGCAACATCCACAATTTAATCCTAGCATGTGAATCAAACTATGTCAGTGAACAAGTAATTAGCATTCAATTATGTCGAATTAGGATTTAGAATTGATTGCATGTGAAGAACAGAAAGATCATACAATTACAATGATTAAATGAGATTACAACTGATTGCGGGATCTATGTCGGAAATATATCCAAAATTAAATGAAGGTTTAAAGAAAAGAAAGAATTAGAAAACTAAACGAACATATTAGCAGCAATATTAAGGTTAATAATTGATTAAATACATAATTAAGGCTACGTCGAAACGATAAAGGAAGTTCAGAGACAGAAACAATCCCAGAACAGGCGCAGCAGCAGGTGCGTTCTCTAGAAGAGGTGCAACACCTATTGCGTCTGTTCTTGAGTTGGGTTCTGGCTGTGAAGCCAGAATCGCAATCAGTTAATTTCCGTTGGTATTTGCGATTTATTATGAATCTAAGACTCGAGTGAAAGTGATTTAATTAGTTAAAAGACAAAAAACCCACTAATATTGGCTATTAGGGATCTAAGTCAAGGATTAACACATCTAAATATGAAAAACTATGTTTAAAAGACGACTTATATACGGAGAAAATACTAATAAAAGAAGTTTTGAAAAGGTTTGAACATACTTCCGACATGAATCTTACATGAATTGATAAAATAAAATACCAATAAAAGACGGGATTTACACCCTAAGACTTACATGTTTGAGGAATACGAGATTAACTAAGTTCACGTTTTAGTGATAGATGGACTCTAATATGTAAAGAATGTGCCCTCTAAGAGGAATGAACTGATTGTGTAGTTGGTCAAATTGGTCGGTCAAATGCAAACCTGACGGGTACTCAGAAGGATCTGAGCTTACGTGGTCGATTGATCAAGCACGTAGATGTCGATAGCTTAGAGCAAGGTCTAGAAGGTAAAGAGGGAAGAGAAGGGATGGAACATTTGCGTGCCTTAAAAGTGAGAACGGAGCTCTCATTTTATAGTCGAAAATGTGAGAGAGTTCAAGAACAACTCAAACTTTGGAAATGAACAGGCTAAGGCTGCAATCCTTGGAAGAGGCGCAACACCTGTTGCGTCGTTTCCTCAAGGGTTTCCTACCACGGGAGAAAGATTTCCACACTTCTATTACGGAATTGTGGTTGATCTATACTTCCATTTTACAAGATAATACGAGATAATTTTGTTAAAAAAGATAGAATTTGAAATATATAATAAAATAATCAGAATATTTTAGAGCGTTCCGACTCGGAGCTTTAAAACGGTTTATAGAAAATGAAGCGATTTTCGACCCAGACTCCAAATGAATTCTAATGACGGTCAAAACGACCGTACCGGCGCGTAGATGGCGACCAAGAGGTAGACACAAGTATTTGAACTATCAGTTGAGGATAAACTTACGAAGAGTCATAAATCGTCACTAGGTGGTTGGCGGATGGTGTAGAACAGAGGTATCTAAAGAGCCCCCACTTTGACTGAGGCTTGGACAAGGCGAAAGTCAAAGTATAGCCACTAGGTCAATCAAAGATTACAAACTGACGACTATGGCGACGCGAGGCGGTTAAAGAGGTATGAAGCAAGGACCTGTCGTCGGGAACATTTTAAAGTCTATCGACCATCGGGGAGGGTCGTTTAAAGTTCGTTCGGCTACGTATAAAAGGTCGGCAGCCATAAGAAGGAGTCATACCTGAGGCATCTTCTTATTTGGATGAGGTTGCGATGTGAGGCTCGCTAGCCGCCGAGTGGGGTTGCGTCGTGAGTCTTGCCAGCCGTTTGAATAGGGTGCGTAATGAGGCTCGCTAGTTGTTTGAATAGGGTGCGTTATAAGGCTCACCAGCCGTCATATGTGAGATTCTGCCTGTCTCTGTCCTCAGGCGAACTCTCATTTGGGAAACATAATATTGAAATAAATTTGGGAACCTTGATATATGGATGATTATGTCAGGATCGAATCATTCCGGGGAATCTGCTCGGTTGTGGCGAACAGAATTCTGGTGATAAAAGATGGGCCCACGGATTGTATGTCCGGAAGGTAAGTCCCTGCTGAGATGATAACGTCATGTGACGATTTTGAAGCTTGTCAAAACACGGGTGTTGAAAAAGAATCGAGCTTGTGAAATAAGATGTCGCACAAGATTTGGGCCCACAAGTAACTAACTTGTAACGAACTTTCAAATTAAAGTGGAATCTCGCTGCGGAATAGGTGCAGCAGAAGCTGCAACCTTTGGAAGAGGCGCAGTGATCGCTGCGTCATTTCTTGAGGTCTCCCATGTCCGAGTAAAAGTGCGACGGACGAATTCTTTCTATTCATTTCCAAAACGTAAATCTCGAATTTACCTCTCAAAATCCAACCAAATTGTGCCATTAATCATGACCAATCGAGGTAGGCGTCTTATTTTCGCTTTAATCACTTGCATTTTCGATTGAATTTGAATTGAAATTAGGGTTTCCTTCCCCTTTAATGTCGAAAAATGGGTATTAGCACCCATTTAAGCTTGTATGGTAGAAAAGGACACTGGAAATGAATACTAGGCATGCGTAACCATGTATTCCTTTTGCATTTCCGTCAAATTTTGAGTAAATGAGACGGTCACCCTGCTGAACCGAAAATCGTTTTGAAAACGCCCTTAGGCTTAACCCTTTTGGATGAAATTTGATGTTTTGGAACCCGTGTGTAATGGTTAAAGTTATTGTGATGCCGGATTTTTGATTTGCTACAACTTCTGCAGGACACTTTTTCTATGGCATAACCGCCATTAAAGCGAATTGATGCCGAATTTTCGACTCAAACCCGTGACTAAGCTTTGAATAGACTTGACTTGACCCAACCCTAGATGTGTAGTTGGGTTTCCGAGGGAAATGGCTAAAGATGACCCGAAAACTTCCTTTAAAGCTTGAAACAACTTGAAAAATTGCTTGAAATTGTTTGAAATGATTGAAAAAATGCTTGACATTGCTTGAACCGCTAGGGATTGTTTGAAATCGCTTTGGATTTGCAGGTGATATTCCTTCTATGTCAGGGAGAGCCCCTATGGACATAGACCTTGAGCCTTCTTCTTTCTGCGCGGAAGAAAACATACCAGAAGTGCGTAAGGAGGTTGAGGAGGAGGTCCCGAGAAGGACCACTACATGACGAGGTGGACGCCAGCTAGTGGGCGCACCTGAGTGGGCCGAGAAATGGCATGATAGACATCTTATTTCGGCAGCGGAGAGTCACTTGTCCTACCGTACAGGGCGGAGTTGGTAAGCTCATGTTTGTCATCTTCCATATTGCCATTCCTTTTGAGTTTTAACACTAAATGATTTTCTTGACTTGAATTGCAGGACATCAGGAACATGAGGTCCTTTTCCAGCTACACGACCATGATGGAGGCTTACGAGAAGTTGACGGAGGGGGAGAGAACCCTCATTGAGCGAGGAGCCTTCGGAGAGTTGGTTCGAGCTTGGAGGACGATCAAGGCGATGAAAATTCGGGCTAACCTTTGCCTGATTCGAGCCTTTCTTGATCGGTACTAGGCCACGACTTCGACTTTTGATATGCCCTATGGAGAGGTCGGAGTTACCTTGGAGGACTACGACATGATCTCAGGTCTGCCGTATGGGGAGGAGGCGTTGGAGTGGTCGTCGACGACCATGAGGGTCGACTCGGAGGAGACAAGGCAGCTTATCGGCTGGAACCTTCCAGTAGGGGCGGCTGCTCTTCCTGGGTTGGTGCCGAGCTCTTACGTTAGAGACTACTTCGCGGGTAGGACTATGACGAGAGTGAGGATAGGTGGGGAGATGGTATAGAGCTCAGCATAGGGCTCGCCTGTGCCTATGGTGGTTCTTGTCTTTGATTTACCGCGGAGACAAGGGGAGAGGTTGTTGACGAAGCTTATTCTTTTTCAGTCTGACTTGAGTCAAGAAACTTATTGTCAAAACAACCGTACCGGCGCGTCGATGACGACCAAGGGGTAGACACAAGTATTTGAGCTATCACTTGACGATAAAATTACAAACTGTCATAAATCGTTTCGTGTACCAAACTTGCGGCCCAATCATCACTTGGTGGTTGGCGGAAGATGTAGAACTGAGGTATCTACAAGATCGAGATGGCAGGCATCGAGCCCCCAGATTAGCCCGAGGTACTAGAGTACACTGATGCGGCTGGTTTCACGATGACTTCGGAGCTCCGCAATTTTAGCGAGGAGGTGTCCGACACTTGTTTGGAGGTGTAGCAGCATCTAGTGAGCAGGGTAAACTTTTGGCTATCTTCCTTTTATTTTATTTTACATAGGAATGCTTTTTTTTACCTTTATTCTTATTTGAATGCAGGTGGCACCGTCTCAGCATGTAGCGTTTTAGAGGTGGCCAACCGGCTCCGGGCCACGGCCATCGAGGCGCTCGCAGGTGGCCGGATCGACAAGTATGAACCTCTATTTCCCTTTTTTCCATTTTATTGTATCTTCTTGTATTTTGAAGTGAAATGATTGAAATGAGGCATTTCTTCACAGAGAGACTTGAGCGGGAGTTGGCGGAGTCCCGGGAGGAGACGGCTCGTCTGTTGAGGGAGCTAGAGGCCAAGGATGCTAAGATCGTCGCTCTTGAGGCAACTGTAGCCGAGCTGGGTGGCGATGAGGATTAGTTGTCCTTTGTTTTGCTGTACATTTTGACTTGTTTTTGTACGTTTTGGATTTTGACTTTGTCTTGGGCGAGGGCCCCCAGTTTTGGATTTTCGGACTCTGTTTTGGGCGAGAGCCCCTAGTTTGATGTACATGCCTCCTTATGATTGTATCTGATGGCCTGAGTGCCTTTGATGCTAGGTGTTCTGTGTTCCTGCAGGTTAGTCTAAAAAACAGGTTTGGTAGACAACGGTTTCTGCCGTCATGCTGCCGAAAATCACATAGAACTCACATAATTCACATGTAGCATATTGGTAGCCTAAACTGGCGCAAAACAAAAATGGAATGTGCAAAAATGCGAAAATAACTGACCAGATGGTAGGGAAGGCTACCCCCTTAAAAAAAGATTTTTAAAAGAAATGTAAGTATATAAGGAAATTGTAAATATGTCTGGAACTGATTCCCTAAAAAAATGAAATGAAAGAAAATGATTAAGTGTGCTCGTTTGGCGGCAATGTCGATTTTTGTCTCGAAAAGCGAATCCGGCAAGGATTAAGAAATTTAATATCATGGAAATTCGGTATCTACATCCTATAGGAATAGGAAATTATAGTTGGATGTAAATGAGGAAAGATATTATTCATATAATTCTTCCGTCTATCATACGTCTATCACACAAAATCTCTCTAAACACAAAACATTTTACAGTCACGGTTGCCTTTCAAAACCGTCTTAAAGAGTGGACGAATGAGTTCACAAATGTAGAGAAAAATGACATGGGTGCTTTCAATCTAGGATCGATTTTGAGCCTAAAATTGGTAAAGGTCGTGAGCCCTTTCTTGGATGCTTGTCTTGAATATTGGGACCCGAATTTGCATGTGTTCACCTTTCCTGCAGGTAATATTTGACCCTTTCCTGAATAAATAGCTGCCATAGGAGGATAGGACCCTGAAGACGCACCATCTATACCCTTTAGGTCCCAAGGGTATAAGAATAAATTCAGGCACCTTCTTGAGTTGACCAAGGTTGAGGTAGATTGCTATGTGACCTCAAAAGGCGTTCGTATGCATGATTTTGTCGATCGGTTCATAAATAGGGAGGACCCTTCTATATCATATGTTGTGAGGCGCAGAGCCTTTGGATTTTGCCTTATGCATTGCTATATCTTGCAAGGCCAGGTTGATAAGAAGATGAGAGGGGATCCTCTCTTCTTGAACTTGGTGGAACAAATGGAGTTGCGCAAGAGCCCAACATGCCTTCGTCTAGGAGAGATCATTTTTGGATTGGATAATAGAAAGGAGAATTGAGAATTTCTATATCTGGGAAGTTCCATCATCTTGCAGGTAAGAACTTTTTATTTTCTTTTCCCTTTCTTTTTCGTCTTTTCTTTTTTTCGTTTTTCGTTTTTTCGTTTTTTCGTTTTTTTTTGTTTTTAACTTGTTCTTTTTCCTTTGCTGCAGATATGGTTGATGTAAAGGCTGTGGTTGATCGAGCCCCCAGTTAATGTGCCAGGATATTGATCGGGCCTGTCGCAAGCCCAATACAAAGATAAATTACCCAGACTAGGCTAATAACAAATTAATGTAATTAGGGAAGTAGGGGTCGATCCTCAGGGAGATGGTGTTTCCTATAGAATGTAAGATGTCTCGCAATTGGGTTTTATCTAACGAATATCTGGATTTTGGGATTTTGATATCTAAACTAATATAAAGCATAAATGAAAACAAAATAAAAACAAATGAAAACAATAAAGCAAGTGATGAAAAGCATCTAGGGAAGTAGGTTCACACATGTAGATTGACATATCGATGAAATTGGATTTGGAACATGCAAATAATTCATTGTGAGTTCGTAAGAATGATGCGTTCATTACAATCATAGATCAGATGGTCTAGCAGGCTTTTTAGGCGATTTACTAGGTCTTAATCAACCATGTCATGCTTTGTCTATTCAATTCGCGTATCTCTACCTTGGAAAAGAATTCCATTTTAGTCGATGATTTCCGGCCAGAAATTGTTAACTATCGTTACGATCCAAACATGCATAGACACAACGTTTTAAAAGCACAAATTCTTTATCCAATTATCATCTTTTAATTAATCTAACATGGCTACCCTACACCCTAGAAAGGTGACTACTCACTCATGATAATGTCTAAATCTAAAATGATATTAACAATGAAAACTAGGATAGACATGTTTATTTGACTCTTTATATGGCGATAATAACGACGCTAATTGATAATCTAGGAAATGAAACTACGATTATAACAACATGGAAATGAATCTAAGACAATATGTATGGAAAATAACAATCAAATAGAAAACAATAAAGGACTTTAAACAAGGGATAAAACAGAAATACCTATATGACGATCGATGACGATAATGATAACAATAATAGAAAATCCTTGCACATAATAAACGATCCTTGAATTACAACACTTGTACCCAACAAAGTAGACTACAAATATTGAAACTCTTATTAATCTAAACTAAAGTTTTGATGTGAAATGGACAGAAATAAACTAAGAACTAAAGACTAAAGAAGAAGGAAATGAGAGAAGGGAGGCTAGTTCCCCCTCCTCCTAATCTAAGGAGAAATGTAAGGAGAGAAGAGAAGAGGATTGTAAGATGGATGTTTGATGATATGATATGAGGGGCTAGAGCATCTATTTATAGTATTAGGGTTTCGTGGAGAAGAGGTCGGGCATTAAACACATAGGACAAAAGTAGGAAGAAGAAGCCGCCATGCTCGGATCAGCAAGGATACCCGATCGGGTACACACTTACCAGATCGGGTAAGTTGTCATCTGGGTCTTTGACTAACGTTTCATCTTCCTTTGCTTTGACTTGACTTCCATCATCCCCCTTGACCTCTTCAATCGGGTTTGTTGATAGGGTTTGATGTAAAGCGATGAATTCTTCCGCCTAATTGATTGATCTTCCGACAACTACGAAACTGTCTTTGCTTTTTCTCTCTTTCGAATTAGTGAACCTTCTTGAAATGCCTTTTACTTGGTCAAGCTTGCTTCTTAAAATCGTCGGGTTCTAGGCAAATGCTCGGGAATATAGAAAAAGGGCGTAGAAATGTCACTTTCCCTACAAAACAGGTTAGAACATAGGAATTCGCCTAGAAGACGATATTAGCTCATAAAGTGGCTTAACAAAGCACAAATGACATACACAACCGAGCTAAATTGGGGGTTAAAACCATACAAATATTCACTTATCAAACTCCCCCAAGCTAAACCTTTGCTTGTCCTCAAGCAAACATAACAAACAATACCAGGACAAGGTTGCAAGCATTGGCTACTACACCATCAGGAAACAAATCTCAACGTAAAGCTTTGGAAACATAATGAATCATAACCCAAAGACAACGTGGGTAAGAATGATACATAAACATGGCTGAGATTTACATAACGTCGTAGCACAAAGAATTTCACTACAGAATTTCGGCTCTTGCATGATCTTTTGACAAATGGACTCTCACGGCACACTCGAACACTCATTGTATGTAAAAGGTGATTTCTTTATGTGTAAATGTTTTGAGACACTCACCTATCTACGACTTATGAAAATGTGTCCGCAATCTAATATGGTAAACAATTCAAAACACAAGTCAAAGATCACAATGCACATAGAAAAGAAGCCGAAAAGATAATAAGAAGGCTTTGGGAAATGGGTGAAAGGTGGACAAACAGTTATGGTCATGTGAAGTTTTAAATGAGCTAGCAACTAACCAATGATAAATGAAAACTCAATCCAAACTTTCGATCAATTTTCCAGAAGACGAATAACGAAGCCACGATGAACGGATTGGCTTATTACACACGAAACACAAGGGTAAACTCCTTCTATTGATTTGACATTTTGAGGAGATACTCACAACTTCTTCTTTTATTATTTGTTTTCTTTTCTTTTCGTTTTCTTTTTCTTTTGAACATAACATCACTTTTTGAACAATTTCGTTCTTCCAAATTCACTTTGACAGATAAGAAACAAAATCTTCTCAAAAGAGCACCCATACACCATAGTCAAGCTACTAGCTCAAAAGGTAGGCAGTTTTTATATGTAGCTATTATTTTGTGAAACATTTGTATGAAGAGGCTAATTTTGAGGTGTATTTCAAAGTGAAAAAGGCTTCAAATCTTAGTGAATCATGAATGCAATGCTTATGGGAATGAAATGAGAACCATACTTATGCGTTTTGACATGACACACATCACAAGGAGAACTACACACACCTAGATGAGACTGGGTATAGATGTACCAGCCTAAGGAGGTTCTACCTTACAATATATGTAACTTGCCAAATGTCAAGATCAAGCGTCCTCATCTATAGATTCATTCCATGCCTACTGTGTACAAGACTTCCCCATATATGCACAATTCAATGAATATTGAATCATTATCTTTTGAAAGCTCTAAGTTTGGGAAATGTAACATGATAGCATAGTAAACAAGCAAGCAAAGCATGAAAAGCATTCAATTAGGTTCAGAAATTTTTAAATTTTCTCAAAAATCTTCTCTTTCTTTTATTCAAAGATTGAAAAAAGATCAACTAAAATGCAAAATGGGAAAATGCAATCCCTCCCCCAAGCTAAACATCACATTGTCCTCAATGTGAGCACAGAGACAAGATATGAAATGAGATGCTTAATGGGGGAAAAGGAAAAATGAAAGAAGAGTGAAGCTTACTAGTCAGCGCGGACTCCCCCAAGCTAGTCTTTTGGACTTGACAAGGAAGGTTTTATAGATTCTTCAAAAACTCTTTCATCTGCAAAATAAATCCTAACAATGAAAAAAGGGAACACAAAAATAAAAATGCAAAAACAAAAGGAACACGGGTTGCCTCCCGAGAAGCGCAATTTAAAAGTCTTGCGAGACTCTATTTCTTTTTTGAAATCATCCTTTATCCTTAAGCTCACTATCATCCAAGCTCATCTTCATAGCGTTCTTTACATTTTCCATCCATTCCAAGCTTTTCCGGGAATAGCCCCTTCTAGCACTTTTAGCAGTAGTGCTTTTAGTATGATCACCTGCAAGAGAATCAACACCAACATGTGCCTCCAGCGGATCCGTCAGTAAGGATCGAGGCATAGAAGAAACAATAAAAGAGTCATCAACATCAAGCACATAACATGATTATTCTAACACAGAACTCCTAACGGTGGAGTTTTTACTAAAGATCACCTTGTCATCTCCTATCTCTAATGTCAAATTCCCATTCTTGACATCGAAAACTGCACCACTGGTGTGCAAAAAGGGTCTTCCCAAAATGATTGGGATTTGAGAGTCTGCGGCCATGTCAAGTACTAGAAAGTCAACGGGAATGAAAAACTTACCAACTCTGACGGGCACATCTTCTAAAACACCCATAGGTTGTTTTAGAGAACAGTCCGCCATTTTCAAAGTAATATTAGTGCATTTCAAAGCACCCATGTTAAGTTTTTCAAACATAGAAAAGGGCATGACACTTACACTAGCACCTAGGTCGCAAAGGGCCTTATCAATGGTATATGTGTCTATAGTGCAAGGGATGGAATAACTACCAGGGCCCTTAAGTTTTGGTGGAGACTTATTTTGCAAGAGTGCACTACACTCTTCAGTTAAAGCTACGATCTTCATCTCATTGAAGGATGGATCGCTTCTTTTTGTGGACTTCCTTCATAAACTTGGAATAAGAAGGAACTTGGGTAAGCAATTCAATGAAAGGGACTGTTACATTTAAGTTCTTGACGACGTCAAGGAACTTACCTTACTTTGCCTCCTCCTTGTGCTTGGCTAATCTTTGGGGAAATGGAACTTTGATCTCAATAGGAATCTCGGGCTCTTTCCCCTTTGACATGGGCAGCTCATATTCAACGTCAACAACCACGGGCTCATCATTATGCTTACCACTTCTCGAGGAAATGGCATTTACAGTTTCGTGAGGTTGGAAACATTGTGAAGGCAGCTGCCCTTGCTTTTGGTGGATATTAGAAGAGGCATATTGGGAAATTTTAGCTTCCAACAATTTGATGGCGGCATCCTTAGCTTGATCGCTCTCTTGGAATTTAGCTATCATGGGGTCTTGCCTTTGAGCCAATTGCAGCATCATGGCTTCAAGTTTACTTACACCATTGTCACTCTGTTGAGATGTAAAGGATTGAAGTTGTTCTAGCTTTTGTGTGAGAAGGGCTACTTGAGCTTGAAAAAGTGTTAAAGCGGGGTCCTCTTGCTTAGGTTTTAATGGTATGGAGCGGGAATTTCTATATTGAGAATCGTGAAATGCCATGGATTCAATGGTAGTTTGAGCATTTTCAACATTGATTTGATCAAATCTTTCATTGTTAGCAGAATCCAGGATACGACGGGACTCTATATAACACCCATTATAGAATGTGATGGCAAGGAGCCATGAATCTAACCCATGATGAGGAAATTCTCTTTGTAAGTCCTTGTACCTCTCCCAGGCTTCATATAGGCTCTCATCATCCCCTTGTTGGAAACCAGTGATTTGACTTCTCAACAAAGCGGTCTTTTCTGGGGGAAAGTACTTTTGGTAGAAGGCAAGAGCTAAACTCTCCCAATCAGTGATACCTAATGTAACCTTATCAAGGCTATGTATCCACAACTTTGCCTTAACCCTCAAAGAGAATGAGAAAAGCATCTCTCTAATTTGCCCTTGGGTGACTCCAGTTTGTCTAATAGTGGAGCAATAGTCACAGAAGTTTTGGATGTGAAGGTTGGGATATTCTGTGGCATTGCCACTAAATTGGCTTCTTTCTATAAGGTTGATGAAGGCAGGTTTGATTTCAAAGTTTTGGGCTTTGATTTGAGGCGTAGCAATACCCCTTGGAAGTGTTTCTGCGGTGGGTTTGGAATGGTCTGAAAGTCGAACCATTTTTATGAAGATGAAGATAGAGTGTTGTTTGAAATTTGGTTGGTTTTTGTGAATGGAGATGAGAATGGATCTTCTTCTCCTTCAAGATTAGATTCAATATCCGAGTATTTCTCACGAATACGATCTAAACTTAAAGTATCATAAACTTTTGAAATTTCGTTGAATAACTTTCGTCTCCTACTCAGAGTTCTTTCTAGATTGGGGTCTAAAGAGATAGGGGTCCCTAGTCTAGAAGATCTGGGCATGAGATTGGAAAGCTAAGATGAAAAATCAAGAGAGGTCTAAAGGAATTTGAGTTCCTAAAGACTAGATAAAACTAATTGCGATAAAAATCACAAGAAAAAGGAAGACTAAACCGCGCTCCCCGGCAACGGCGCCAAAATTTGATCGGGCATGTCGCAAGCCCAATACAAAGATAAATTACCCAGACTAGGCTAATAACAAATTAATGTAATTAGGGAAGTAGGGGTCGATCCTCAGGGAGATGGTGTTTCCTATAGAATGTGAGATGTCTCGCAAGTGGGTTTTATCTAACGAATATCTGGGTTTTGGGATTTTTATATCTAAACTAATATAAAGCATAAATGAAAACAAAATAAAAACAAATGAAAACAATAAAGCAAGTGATGAAAAGCATCTAGGAAAGTAGGTTCACACATGTAGATTGACATATCGATGAAATTGGATTTGGAACATGCAAATAATTCATTGTGAGATCGTAAGAATGATGTGTACATTACAATCATAGATCAAATGGTTTAGCAGGCTTTTTAGGCGATTTATTAGGTCTTAATCCACCATGTCATGCTTTGTCTATTAAATTCGCGTATCTCTACCTTGGAAAAGAATTCCATTTTAGTCGATGATTTCCGGCCAGAAATTGTTAACTATCGTTACAATCCAAACATGCATAGACACAACGTTTTAAAAGCACAATTTCTTTATCCAATTATCATCTTTTAATTAATCTAACATGGCTACCCTACACCCTAGAAAGGTGACTACTCACTCATGATAATGTCTAAATCTAAAATGATATTAACAATGAAAACTAGGATATACATGTTTATTTGACTCTTTATATGGCGATAATAACGACGCTAATTGATAATCTAGGAAATGAAACTACGATTATAACAACATGGAAATGAATCTAAGACAATATGTATGGAAAATAACAATCAAATAGAAAACAATAAAGGACTTTAAACAAGGGATAAAACAGAAATACCTATATGACGATCGATGACGATAATGATAACAATAATAGAAAATCCTTGCACATAATAAACGATCCTTGAATTACAACACTTGTACCCAACAAAGTAGACTACAAAGATTGAAACTCTTATTAAACTAAACTAAAGTTTTGATGTGAAATGGACAGAAATAAACTAAGAACTAAAGACTAAAGAAGAAGGAAATGAGAGAAGGGAGGCTAGTTCCCCCTCCTCCTAATCTAAGGAGAAATGTAAGGAGAGAAGAGAAGAGGATTGTAAGATGGATGTTTGATGATATGATATGAGGGGCTAGAGCATCTATTTATAGTATTAGGGTTTCGTGGAGAAGAGGTCGGGCATTAAACACATAGGACAAAAGTAGGAAGAAGAAGCCGCCATGCTCGGATCAGCAAGGATACCCGATCGGGTACACACTTACCCGATCGGGTAAGTTGTCATCTAGAAGCGGTTGACTAACGTTTCATCTTCCTTTGCTTGACTTGACTTCCATCATCCCCCTTGACCTCTTCAATCGGGTTTGTTGATAGGGTTTGATGTAAAGCGATGAATTCTTTCGCCTAATTGATGGATCTTCCGACAACTACGAAACTGTCTTTGCTTCTTCTCTCTTTCGAATTAGTGAACCTTCTTGAAATGCCTTTCACTTGGTCAAGCTTGCTTTTTAAAATCGTCGGGTTCTAGGCAAATGCTCGGGAATATAGAAAAAGGGCGTAGAAACGTCACTTTCCCTACAAAACAGGTTAGAACATAGGCATTTGCCTAGAAGACGATATTAGCTCATAAAGTGGCTTAACAAAGCACAAATGACATACAAAACCGAGCTAAATTAGGGGTCAAAACCATACAAATATTCACTTATCAGATATCGTGCTCGATCAATTACTATGAGAACCAGACTCTATATGGTAGACTTCACTTGGATATGTAACTATTGGGAAAATAAGTTGAAGAGTGAAGGCGGTCCCTTGATTCGATGGATCGTACCATGGTGGAATCTTACGTCCGTCACTGGGGTATTATCTTTGGACTCGACTCGGTCATTTCGCATTCCTGGCTTGGAATTCATGGTATGCATATTTTTCGGAGAGACTGTTGAGGCAAGTGGGCCTTAAGTAGAAAATTTCGAGGCTTGATATCGTTCCCCAGACTGCCTTGGCTCATCCTGCAGAGTCTTGTCGGGAATGAGCCCCTAGGTGGGTTCAGAGGAACATGTGGTTCATACCCGTTCCAGTTGGGTCGTTATGGGTATCTTCCTTATATTTGCAATGAAGAAAGGCCAGTACTCCTGAGGAACGTGAGAAACTAAGGAAACAGGAGCCTGTTGATTACAAGATCCGCGAAGCGGCTAAGGAGAAAGACAAGTATTTGACCAAAGGGGAAGAAGAAGGCTCATTCCTAGTTGTTCATTTAGCGAAGAAACTGAAAACTAATCATGCCGCGAGGATGGTGATGGATAGAAATGGAAATGCTAGGCCGCGAGAAAGACCATTGGTTATTAGGTATGAGATAGCACAAGAGCGCCCGACTCGTGGTCGAGACAAAAAGAATCGCAAAGTTGACAAAGGCAAGGGGAAGATGGAAGAATAGCCTTAGTCATATTGTATCATTTAGTATTATTTGAGTTGTAATAAATGGCGGGGTTTTTAGAATCCTAGCCTAACTTTTATTGTATGTAGCGTATTATTTGTAATACTTCGTATTTAGTTCTATAGGGAGCTCGGCCGACTAGGGCTTACTCGACCGAGTACATAGTGTACTCGTACAGGCTACTCGACCGAGTAAAGTTGGCTGGTGACTTTTGTGGCATTCTGATCCTGTGTACTCCGGTCGAGAGACATTGGCTGTGACACCCTCAAATTTGCGGAAAGAAAAAAAATAATTTAAATAAATAAACAAGGGTGTCATAAATAAAAAGGTTCATAACAAAAGGAAAATAATATTATACATAAGAGTTATACAAGACGGGAGACATATCTCCCGTATAAATACTGAAATAAAAGAGTGTATAATAATATACAATCTAAGAACCGAATATAGGTCCAAGGTAAATACTTCGCTCGCTAGCTCGTCAATGTACCCAATGTATGCATCACAAACCTGCCAAACGCATTAAATATAAACACGGAAGCCACAGTCAGTGGGGAGTAACTCCGAGTTCTCCCAGCCACGAAATGTCGAGTTTAATAAAACATGAATAACATAAAAGCAATGTATATGGAAAATACAAAACCTTAACATATATGATATGCTTTTCATGTTATGAAACAATTAACTAACATATACCCTATCATGTGAAAGCTATCATGTGAATCCGTTATCAATCTATAACAAGAGGTAGGGAAGCTGGTATTTTAGCTCAGAGGTTACCTTTAAAACATGGCCATGATACCCTCGACCCTAATCAACACGTAATCATGGGAATCAGTTAACAACCGGTAATCCAAACTCTATCAACCTTAGCCGGCTTGCATCTCACCTTCTAAGATTCATAGAATCATACAAACATGAAAGACCAATACTTCTACAAACAGGCACAAGTTCTTAGTGACGTCAATAGAAGACTTCTGTAACTCAAGTATATACCACGAGGTAGGATATACTTAAATATTTAGGCTCAGCGGTCACGCTAATAACATGGCCCAAATACCAAGCACACATCTAGGCTCAGCGGTTACACTAATAACATGGCCCAGATCCAAAGCACATATCTTAGCTCAGAGGTTACCCTAATAACATGTCCAAGATACGACTCAACCCTAAACCTAGACTGCGCAGACCTAGAAAAATGCGAAGATCCATCGCATCCAAGACCCATGATACAATCACATGAGTACCCCTAAGAAGATCCATCAAAGGGTTGGCTAGTACTAAAGCTGGCTCCATTTCCCAAAGTGGAAACCATGGCAGCCATGCCCCGACTTGAAGATCCATCAAGCCGGGAACACACAAGCTATCAAGCGGCAAACTCCATATGCTCGTTAAAGATAGTACGGCCTATCAATGTCATGGTCCAAGATACTCATTTAGAATTAGAATGGTCAAGACGCCATATACTCATAATTCTCTATGGGTACTTAGTCAACACGACACCAACCATATAAGTAAACAGTCACGGGAAAAACATCCTATCATGTGACTAATTGCATATAAATCAAAATCAAATAACATATCGCCTCATATATACTAAGGCTAATTCATTAATTAAATACAACCTTACTTGAAGACAAATCCCCGACCCGAGTCCCGCGACGGGTCATCAGTCAAAACGGGGCTGACTAGATCTTAGTTTGACCAAACCCGTTTGATCAAACCGGCTAGAAACAGAGTCTTTACCACATAGACTTGAACATAAAAATCATCATATTCATTACATGTTATTTTATTAAATTTCTAACATGTGAATTAATATACCATACCAAAACCCGTTTGACTTAAAGGATATCAAATTAAACTACGATCTCGTATTATAATTTCTAACATGTGAGAAATAATAATTTTATGAAAAACCTTTTAATTAAATATTTTACTTATTAATATTTCTCACTTGCTAATTATTACAAAACACGATAAAATAACACTAAACTCAAAAACCGTCACAAGTCCAAGGAGAGGGACCCACGGCTGTTTTGGGCCTGTTTTGACATGGGCCTGGACTGGGCCCACGGGCCTGGTTTGGGCCTGTTTTGGCTGTTTTGTCGATTTTACTAAAAATCGTTCTTAATATTTCCCGCATGCTTAACATATTTAAAACCCGTCCAAACAACAACAAAACAATCAAGTATCGACACAACTCAAAGACCAAAACCCGGACCCACCATGGACCAACCCAGACCGGTCTGAACCGGCCTGAACCGGCTGGTTTGGGTCCGGTTTCCAGCCCCCCCTAAACAGCCCATAACCGGTTCTACCAACAACCAACACCAAAATATTTCCAACATGTTTTAATTAACAAACAACCATTTTAACAACCATCCATACAAAAATCATGATTATGAAGAAATCAATCAAACATGTCAAGAACACCCAACATGTCATAAATTCATACAACATAATAAAAATGATTACTTATCATGTTACTAATTAAAAACCGTAAATCATAAACAACAACTAAAGTATGTAACATTGATTCGTCGAGGAACTCGGAATCGTTACCTTAGCTAGCACAAAATCAAGTAGCACCAAAATATAAGAACTAAGAAATAAGAAACCCGTCTTCTAGTCTTCTCCTAAAATATACGAGTCACCAAACTCGTCTTCAAAATCTTCCCCTATAAGAAATGACAAGAAAAACATTATTAAAATTAAAACTTGATTTTCCATAATTAAAGTGTTGAAAACGATTTTGTCGGAATTGAAAATAAACCGTACTTGAAGATGGAGAGCGAAGAGTAGATTCTAGAAATATAAGTTAGGACGGATTTGAATAAGAAATGAAGGTTTTATGATGATTTTGCTCAAGAACGACGAAGAACGGATGAAGAACGACGAAGAACGCTCAAGAACGATTAAAGAAAGTGTTATTTAGATCTTAATTTGATTTATTGTAAAATGAAAAGTTGTTAGTGAGTATGTGGGTGTGTGAGCCGTGTAGTTATCGAAGAAATAATGAGTCGGGTTTTGAAATTGTTGTTACGGAATTGACTCGGGTTTAATAATTATATTACGGTAATTGATTAGATATAAATATATATTAAGTTAATTAAATTAAATATCAAGATATTATGATATTGTAATCAAAAGAAAGACAAATATCTAGTCTAAGAGAGGAAAAAGAGACGTGTGATTTGGAAAGGAATCGGGTCTGTTTTTACGCGATTTGCGGAGGTTAAGTTGACAGACCGATAAAGTTACAAATATCTTAGATATTTTTATTAGTTTAATCATATTAATTAAAAGATCTAATATGAGTGGAAAAAAAGTGACATTGGGCGTGTGACTCATGTCAAAGTCGGGTTTCGGGACTTAAGTTGACCCGGGAATAGTTAAATGACGTTCGGGTTAAAACCGTAAAAGTTATTCTTTAATTCCAAATAAATTCAAAATAATTATATTAAATTTTCATAAATCCAAATAAATCTTAATAAAAATAAATTAAAAATAATATTTTTTTAAATAAAATTTCGGTCTTCAAAATTACAAGGCGAGTCGGAAAAAAGTCAACGAAAGTCAAAGTTGACTTAAAAGTCGAGAAAAGTCAAAGATGACTTAAAAGTCAAGAAAAGTTTATGACGACTTAAAAGTCAAGAAAAGTCAATGACGACTTTAAAAAGTCAAGAAAAAGTCAAAGAAGACTTAAAAGTCAAGAAAAGTCAAAGATGACTAAAAACGGTCTTTTCATGAAATCTCTCAGAAATTCCAAATACGAACGCGGAATTTCAAAATAAGACTCGGAACAAAAATTTCTATTTTAAAAACTTAAGTTCTACTGAAAAGTGTTAGTAAATATTTTTACTAGAAAAAATTGGGGTACTTTTCGGGTTGACTAGCCCTACACATACCACCCCTCCTTTTAAAAAAGTTTAGTCCTCGAAAACTTAGAAGAAGGAACGTAAATTTATGTAGGTCTATTTCAAAACTGTTAAAAGTATACTTGTAAGAAAAATATAGGGTCTTATCAATGGAACGGAAGGTTCTCGTCCGCGGGTAAGAACATCGACGTCCCAAGTCAAAGACTCAAAAGATACATTTTCGCATCAATTAATGAGAAAACTAGTTATCGAACGTCTCCAATAACAAGTCTCAACACTCCTTGACGGTAAAATACTTGAAATCATCAAAAATTTCGAAAAGCGATTAGTTCAAAAATTCTACAGTAAAGGTAATAACACTACTATCTATACCTAAAATTTCTAACTAAAGCTTCTAATAACCTATCTATACGAGATGATATTTGATAGAAGGAACGAAATATTCGAAAGAATAAATCGAATAGAAAGAGAGAAAAGAGAGGAATGAATCACAAAACTATCCTCCATAAATGACAATTCAAAATGTCGATCGCGACTCGACAACACTAACTGCACCAGAATCTAGTCCTCAAGAGAGTGCAATTTATCCTCAACATTTTCAATCATCAGATTCCTACCAAAATATTTCATAAGCATGACACATCGAGTAACAACTCCCAATTATTCAAATTCAATTCAAAACTTCTAAGGTCCATCGGTACGGTAAACTCCATAGCTAACAACTCATGAAAGATTCATTACGGACTCTAATCTTCTTAGCTCCATCAAAACTCTTATTGGAAACCACCACCAAAATATTTATAATTAGGGAAACAAGACCGTTAACAACCACAAGGTAGAAGAGGCTTACTATGAAATCATTTGATCCAATTTATTCTAAAAATTCATTATCCTAAGTTATTAACAATGAACTTTCTCACCTTCAAAAGTTAAAACACAAATCCTCAAAAGAGATTAGTCACCCAAATCTCATTTTACTTAACTTTTGCCAATCATAGGACAATGCAACCGTAAATCAATTTATTTATCTCTTCCAAACTCTCAATACATCAGTTTTCGCTTA
Source organism: Heliosperma pusillum (assembly GCA_022085475.1). NCBI lineage: Eukaryota > Viridiplantae > Streptophyta > Magnoliopsida > Caryophyllales > Caryophyllaceae > Heliosperma > Heliosperma pusillum. The sequence goes on from JAIUZE010070398.1 coordinate 129,512, forward strand.
TGACGATATTCCTCAAGTTGTGTCATCCAAATCTTAATTCCTCAAAGTATTTATTCTCGTTAGGGTCCAACATTTAACGACAACAAATTTTTTTCAAGTAACATTTAAAGAACCACTAAAACTCTTAACCACAACAACCAACCACCATTATGCTTAATTCGATCCTCAAAAAGAAATGATATTGCAACTTCAAGTTTTCATAGTCTAAAAACCACTAGGAGCATTTCCTCCTAAGTTTATCCTCAAATCCTTGTAATCATCTAAACACGGAACTAGCTTAATAGGATGGTTAGGCATCATATTCGAAACTTCTTCTTTACTCCAAAATAGACATATCATAAGCATGGTCTTCAAACCAATACTAACTTCTAATTCCAAAAGACTAAATTACCAATGAGTTAAGAAGTAATAGCCAACTCATTCGACTTTACACCTTCGAATATCATGAACTATTTACACACAAGTCATGACAAGCTTCAAGCATTAAATCATTAGACATACCTTACCACACTTTCCTCAAGGATACCCACTCTCACCACCATAGGGTGAAATTAGATCTATACTATTTCCTCGAATCACAAGTTCATTCTAACTAACACTCATATTCCACAAAATTCAAAGTTCTTCCGACTAAGTATAATATACCTCAAACAAATGGGTATGACATCCATAAAATGTTACCAGAGGGAGGTAAGGATACCAATGGTAAGATGGAGGAACTATCAAGAGAAATTTTCAAGATGCAAAAAGGTTGGAAGAGAAAGAAGCACCTAGATAGAAGGAAGAGGGCATAATACTATAAGGACGAGATAATTCATAGATGAAGAAAGAATTCACTTCCATTAGGCTTATAAATCTCCAAATCTTCGGTAGAGGATACTCCTTCTAGGTAACACATATTCTACCCTAAGGCGTAATATTGCTCCTAGCAATTTGGCTAGCCTCCCAAGCATAGCCTCCTTGGCAATTGTCTTCTTTATGAGGAGGGACCTGGTTGGTAGTAACAACGATCTCTTCTACACGAGGTCCAACCGTCTTCATAAGAAACAAAACAAATTAAGTTACTCCTAACAATTAGCATAAACAAATAGACTACAACATAACCTAATCTACCCATCCTACCCTTCTATCTCACAAGTTTATTATTTTATTAAGGTCAAGTTATTTATACAAGGGTACACAAACGTGCGTCGGGAGCAAAAATGCTCTGATACCAACTGTGACACCCTCAAATTTGCGGAAAGAAAAAAAATTAATTTAAATACATAACGAAGGTGTCATAAATAAAAAGGGTCATTACAAAACGGAAATAATATTATACAAAAGAAATATACAAGACGGGAGACATATCTCCCGTATAAATACGGAAATAAAAGAGTGTATAATAATATACAATCTAAGAACCGAATATAGGTCCAAGGTAAATACTTCGCTCGCTAGCTCGTCAATGTACCCAAAGTATGCATCACCACCTGTTCGACCGCATTAAATATAAAAACGGAAGCCACAGTCAGTGGGGAGTAACTCCGAGTTCTCCCAGCCACGAAATGTCCAGTTTAATAAAACATGAATAACATAAAAGCAATGTATATGGACAATACAAAACTTTAACATATATGATATGCTTTTCATGTTATGAAACAGATAACTAACAAATAACCTAGCATGTGAAAGCTATCATGTGAAACCGATAATAAACTATAACTCGAGGTAGGGAAGCTGGTATGCTAGCTCAGAGGTTCCTCTCAGAAACATGGCCGTGATACACTCAAACCCTAATCAACACGTAATCATGTGAATCAGTTAACAATCGGTAATCCAAACTCTATCAATCTTAGCCGGCTTGCATCTCACCTTCTAAAACTCATAGAATCATCAAACATGAAAGACCAATACTTCTACAAACAGGCACAAGTTCTTAGTGACGTCAATAGAAGTCTTCTGTAACTCAAGTCTATACCACGAGGTAGGATATACTTAAATATTTAGGCTCAGCGGTCACGCTAATGACATGGCCCAAATACCAAGCACACATCTGGGCTCAACGGTTACACTAATAACATGGCCCAGATCCAAAGCACATATCTTAGCTCAGAGGTTACCCTAATAACATGTCCAAGATACGACTCAACCCTAAACCTAGACTGCGCAGACCTAGAGAAATGCGAAGATCCATCTCATCCAAGACCCATGATACAATCACATGAGTACCCCTAAGAAGATCCATCAAAGGGTTGGCTAGTACTAAAGCTGGCTCCATTTCCCAAAGTGGAAACCATGGCAGCCATGCCCCGACTTGAAGATCCATCAAGCCGGGAACACAAAAGCTATCAAGCGGCAAACTCCATATGCTCGGTAAAGATAGTACGGCCTATCAATGTCATGGTCCAAGATACTCATTTAGAATTAGAATGGTCAAGACGCCATATACTCATAATTCTCTATGGGTACTTAGTCAACACAACACCAACCATATAATTAAACAGTCACGGGAAAAACATCCTATCATGTGACTAATTGCATATAAATCATATTCAAATATCATATCGTCTCATATCTACTAAGGCTCATTCATTCATTCATTTAAATAAAACCTTACCTGAAGACAAATCCCCGACCCGAGTCCCGCGACGGGTCATCAGTCAAAACGGGGCTGACTAGATCTTAGTTTGACCAAACCCGTTTGGCCAAACCGGCTAGAAACAGAGTCTTAGCCATCGAGGCTTGAACATAAGAATATCACATTCATTTCATGTTATTTCCTTCTATTTCTAACATGTGAATTTATTGATTCTTACCACAACCCCGCTTGACTTACATGATATCAAATTAAACTAAAATCTCGTATTATGATTTCTAACATGTGAGAAATAATAATATAATGAAAAGCTTTTAATTAAATAATTTACTTATTAAAACTTCCCACATGCTAAAAATTACAAAACACGATATAATAACAATACTCAAAAACCGTCACAAGTTCAAGGGAACCCACGGTTCATTTTAGACCGGTTTTGGTCATCTTTTCTAAAAACCGTTACTTAATATTTCCCCGCATGCATAACATATTTAAAACCCGTCAAAACAACAACAAAACAATCAAACATCGACACAACCCACAAGGACCAAACACGGACCAACCAGACCAGGCTGGACCGGGTCTGAACCGGCCTGAACCGGCCTGGTTTGGACCGGTTTCCAGCCCCACAAAACAGCCCCTACACGGTCCAACACCAACATCCATTCTAAATTAGTTCTAACATGTTTTTAATTAACAAACAACCATTTTAACAATCATCCATACAAAAATCATGATTATGAACAAATCATTCAAACATGTCAAGAACACAAAACATGTCATAAATTCATACAACATAATAAAAAAATGCTTACTTATCATGTTACTAATTAAAAACCGCTAAATCATAAACAACAACGCAAGTTAATTGTAAAACATTAATTCGTCGAGTAACTCGGAAATCGTTACCTTAGCTAGCAAAATCAAGTAGCACCAAAATAAGAAGTAAAGAAAAACCCGTCTACTAATCTTCACCCAAAATATACGAGTCACCAAACTCGTCTTCAAAATCTTCCCCTATAAGAAATGACAAGAAAACATTATTAGAACTTAAAACTTGATTTTCCATAATTAAAGTGTTGAAAACGATTTTGTCGGAATTTAAAATAAAACGTACTTGAATATGGGGAGCGAAGAGGAGATCCTAGAAATATAAGTTAGGACGGATTTAATTAAGAAATGAAGGTTTTATGAAGGTTTTGCTCAAGAACGACGAAGACCGGATGAAGAACGACGAAGAACGTTCAAGAACGATGAAGAACGATTTATTTGATCTTAAGTTGATTTGTTGTAAAATGAAAAGTTGTTTGTGAGTAAAGTGGGGTGAGGAGTGTCGTGTAATATAGAGCAAACTAGTGAGTTGGGTTTTGAAATTGTGGTTATGGAATTGACCCTGTATAATAATTATATTACCGTAATTAATTAGATATTAAGTTAATTGAATTAAATATCAAGATATTATGTTATTATAATGAAAAGAAATAAAATATCAAGGCTAAGAGAGAAGAAAAACCGTGAGGATAGGAGAGAAAGCGGGTCTGATTTTGAGCGATTTGCGTAATTTTCGTTAACTGATCGATAAAGTTGAAAATATCTAAGATATTCTTATTAATTTAATCAAAAGAATTAAAATATCTAACGTGAGTGGAAAACGATGACATGGGCGCGTGACTCATGCCAAAGTCGAGTTTCGATTTTGCTGCGCGCTTTACGATGCGTCGGGAATAGTTAAATGACGTTCGGTTAAAACCGTAAACGTTATTCTTTAAATTCCGAATAAATTCAAAATAATTATATTAAATTATGATAAATCTTAATAAATCTAAATAAAAATAAATCAAAAATATTATTTTTTTAAATAAAATTTCGGTCTTCATACTTATTAGACGAGTCGGGAAAAGTCAACGGAAGTCAAAGTTGACTGAAAAGTCGAGAAAAGTCGAAGATGACTTAAAAGTCAAGAAAAGTTTAGGACGACTTAAAAGTCAAGAAAAATTCAATGACGACTTTAAAAAGTCAAGGAAAAGTCAAAGACGACTTTTGTCAAGAAAAGTCAAAGATGACTAAAAACGGTCTTTTCATGAAATCCCTCAGAAATTCCAAATACGAACGCGGAATTTCAAAATAAGACTCGGAACAAAATTTCCTATTTTCAAAACTTAAGTTCTACTGAAAAGTGTTCGTAAATATTTTTACTAGAAAAATCGGGTACTTTTCGGGTTGTTACAATCACCCCTCCTTTTAAAAAGTTTCGTCCTCGAAACTTAGAAGACGGAACGTAACATATATGTAGGTCTATTTCAAAACTGTTAAAAATATACTTGTAATATAAATATAGGATCTTATCAATGGAACGGAAGGTTCTCGTCGGCCGTTAAGAACATCGACGTCCCAAGTCAAAGACTTAAAATATACATTTTCGCATCAATAAATGAGAAAACTAGTTATCGAACGTCTCCAATAACAAGTCTCAACACTCCTTGACAGTAAAATACTTGAAATCATAAAACATTTCTAAAAGCTTTTAATTCCAAAATTCTATAGTAAAAGTAATAACACTACTATCTATACCTAAAACTTCTAACTAAAGCTTCTAATATCCTATCTATACGAGATGACAATTGATAGAAGGAACGAAATATTCGAAAGAATAAATCGAATAGAAAGAAGAAAGAACGAAGGAAAGAATAAAGAAAAACGAAGGACGAACCCCAATACTATCTTCCCTCTATGAAAATTCTAATGTCGACAGTGAACTCTAGCAATACTAACTGTACACGTACCTAGTCCTCAATGGAGTGCAATATATCCTCAACATTTCAATCATCGGATTCCTACCAAGATATTTCATAAGCATGCCACATCGAGTAGCAACTCCCAATTATTCCAATTCACTTAAAATCTTCTAAGGTCCATCGAAACTATTATTGGAAATCACCATCAAAAATATTTATAATTAAGGAAACAAAACCGCTAACAACCCCAAAGTAAAGGACTTACTATGAAATCCTTTAATCCAATTTATTCCAAAAATTCATTACCTCAACTTATTACAATGAATCCTCTCATCCTCCAAAGTTGAATCTCGAAACCTCAAAGAGATTAGTCACACAAAACTCGATTCACTTCACGTTTGCCAAACATAGGGCAATGTGACCGTAATTAATTTATTTATCCCTTCCAAACTCTTAATACATCGGTTTTCACTTATGTCGATATTCCTCAAGTTGTGTCATCAAATCCTAATTCCACAAAGTATTCATTCCTGTTAGGGTCCAACATTTAACGACAACAAATTCTCAAATAACATTAAAAATCACTCAACTTTCTAACCACAACTACAACCATTATTAAGCTTATTTCGATCCTCAAAAGATATTGCAACGTCACGCTTTCATATCTTAAAACCATTAGGAGAATTTCATCCTAAGTTTATCCTCAAATCCTCATAATTATCTAAACACGGAACTAGCTTAATAGGATGGTTAGTTACCATATTCGAAACTTCTTATTTACTCCTAAATAGACATATCATAAGCATGGTCTTCAAACCAATACTAAACTTCTAAGTCCAAAAGACTAAATTACTAATGAGTTAAGAAGTAATAGCCAACTCATTCGACTTTACACCATCGAATATCATGAACTATTTACTCACCAGTCATGACAAGCATCCAACAATAAAATCATTAAACATACCTTACCACTCCTTCCTCAAGGATACCAACTCTCACCACCATAGGGTGAAATTAGATCTATACCATTTTCCTCAATTCACTAGTTCATTCTACCTAACACTAATATTCCACAAAATATAAAGTTCTTCCGACTAAGTATAATATACCTCAAACCGATGGTTCTGACATCCATAAAATGATACAAGAGGGAGGTAAGGATACTAATGGTAAGGTGAAGGAACTATTTAAAGTAATTTCCAAGAGGTAAATAGGTGGGAAGAGAAAGAAGCACCTAGATGGAAGGAAGAGGGCATAATACTATAAGGACGAGAGAATTCAAAGATGAAGAAGGAGTACTCTTCAATTAAGCTTATAAATCTTCAAATCTTCGGTAAAGGATACTCCTTCTAGGTAACACATATTCCACCATAAGGCGTAATATTGCTCCTAGCACTCTGGCTAGCCACCCAAGCATAGCCTCCTTGGCAATTGTCTTCTTTATGAGGAGGGACCCGGTTGGCAGCAACAACGATCTCTTCTACACGAGGTCCAACCGTCTTCATAAGAAACAAAACAAATTAAGTTACTCCTAACAATTAGCATAAACAAATAGACTACAACATATATCCTAATCTACCCATCCTACCATTCTATCTCACCAGTTCATTATTTTATTAAGGTCAAGTTATTTTATACAAGGGTACACAAACGTGCGTCGGGAGCAAAAATGCTCTGATACCAACTGTGACACCCTCAAATTTGCGGAAAGAAAAAAAAATAATTTAAATACATAAACAAAGGTGTCATAAATAAAAAGGGTCATAACAAAACGGAATTAATATTATACATAAAAAGTATCCAAAACGGGAGACATGTTTCCCGTATAAATACTGAAATAAAAGAGTGTATAAATAATATACAATCTAAGAACCGAATATAGGTCCAGGTAAATACTTCGCTCGCTAGCTCGTCAATGTACCCAATGTATGCATCACAAACCTGCCAACCGCATTAAATATAAACACGGAAGCCACAGTCAGTGGGGAGTAACTCCGGGTTCTCCCAGCCACGAAATGTCGAGTTTAATTAAACATGAATAACATAAAAGCAATGTATATGGAAAATACAAAACCTTAACATATATGATATGCTTTTCATGTTATGCAACAATTAACTAACATATAACCTATCATGTGAAAGATATCATGTGAATCCGTTATCAATCTATAACAAGAGGTAGGAAGCTGCGTATGATTAGCTCAGAGGTTCCTCTTTGAAAACATGGGTGATACACTCAAACCCTAATCAACACGTAATCATGTGAATCAGTTAACAATCGGTAATCCAAACTCTATCAATCTTAGCCGGCTTGCATCTCATCTTCTAAAACTCATAGAATCATACAAACATGAAAGACAAATACTTCTACAAACAGGCATAAGTTCTTAGTCCAGTCAATAGTCGACTTCTGTACCTCGAGGCTATACCACAAGGTAGGAAAACATCCTAGTCCTAGACTGATCAGACCTAGCGACAACAGCTCACCCATTCCCTGTCTCATTACTAAACAGTACATGAGAAACTCTACTAGGCGACCCCCTAAGCAGAGATGGCTAGTACTTAAGCTGGCTCCATTCCCAAAGTGGAAGCAATTAGGCAGCCATGCCCCCCGGCTTGGTATCAAAAGGCCAAAGCCAGTGACACAAAAGCTATCAAGCTGTGAACT